>OY856411.1:849847368-849962368 GCA_963693085.1 Alisma plantago-aquatica
TGCTATCTAAGTAAATGAAAAGTTGGACAACTACTTCAATGTACATCTATGATCAGTGTTACCATGATCGAATAGTTCCTCTGTCTTTGATATCTAGATTGAGCATGAGGCATGGAATTGTCATACTCTTAACATTCAATCCATGTTTCTTGAACTAGATCAGACTATTGAGATGCATGTGATCTCACATTGTTGGTATGTATGCCCAGAGAGCCAATCATTTGATGATTGTAATGGGGCATTAGATGCCTGATTTAATAATGATACAAGTAATTTCATCTATTATGTTCATCCCAATCATGAGATGATGACACATACATAGTAGATGTCTAAGGAATGATGTTGACATATGTCTTCAACTTGAGGACCTGAACAATGAGATCATATGTATGATAAGAGTACATACATTCTTGTATTGTCCCTAGTTGGATATTACTATGGAAGAAAAATAGACAACAGTAATACACAAGCCTAGAGTGTGTGTTGACTGATGACAGAGTCTCATTAGTCATGTTATGAGATATCAAGTCAAGCACCATAGGTACATATTAGAGAATAATGTATCAGATAGACCCACCTTGAGAGTGATACATAGATACCATGGAATGGTAGTCAAAACTGTCCTATGGTGATATTGGTGATTGTGATTTTTAGAAATGAAGTCACTACACTCTTCACATGTCATTCAATGTATTATGACATCATCCAATGTGGCCTTGAATAAGGGTTGCCATAAAGGTGATGTTTAGGTACATTTTAACACATGGGGATTGAGTGTGAGTGATTTAGATGGGATTTGTCTCTCCTATAGGAGATTGATATCCAGAGCACTTGATAAGTGATACTGAGAAATGTATGGACATACTCATGTGACTCAATATGTGATATGTGAGCTCACATGCATCTCAGACAGTCTTCTCTAGTTCAAAGAACATGAGTTGAACATTGAGAGGATGATGATTCCATACCTCAAGTTTCATTCTGACATTAGATTCAAAGGAACTATATGATCACAATAACAATGAATGACCAGTTCAAGTGTTGAACCGCCCATTTCAATGATCAATATGATTGGATCAATGATTGATGATGACGTCACGCTGTATAGTAATCATATATTGAATGCCAATGTGATTTGAAAAGGGAAAGCAATTGAACTGACCAGTTCAAGGGTTGAATAGACAGGTTCACCTATGAACGGATGGTTCAATAGTGAAAAGACTAGTTTGTCATTCATAGCTTCTAAAAAATTCATGAAATTATGTCTCTTCGATTCCTAGATGAACTAGAAATCCTAACCCTTACCATCCTATATAAAGGGGGTAGTCTAGGCTTTCAGAGACACAACAATAAGCTCTGACAATTGTTGTCCTCTCTGGTTGTGGTGACTAAGAGAGCCCGATCAAGTCCTATCATAAAAGGGAGGGATAGCAAGGGAGAGACAATTGGCAGAGCAAGTTGGTGCTAGCACACTGACTAGAAGGGACAACTTCTTCTTGTCCATTCATCCAGAACGACAGGAGTTCCCAGTGGTCTGCTTGGACTACTCTAGAGGCAAGGAGGCCTTTGCCATCCGCTAGGAGGATGAAGTCAACCATCGTCTGTGGTGATCAACCAGGAGGTTGTGTCGACAGTCGTCTAGGTGCGACTAGAGAAAGAAGTACGCTACAACAAGCATTATTGTTTGACTTTCTTTAGAACCAGGTATATATCTTGCAAAACTTCATCCCCATTACATAGTTTTTGACATGATCTACTATTTAAGACAATTTGGCAAGTAAATTTTTTGTTTCAGTTATCGTATCTGATGCCATATTTCCCAACACACATATAACATATTGAATCAAATGCGTATGGCCATATGTTTTTATGTATCACTTATCAAGTGGCTAGGATATCAACTCTAGTATGAGGGACACATCCCATCTACATCACTCATTGTCAAACCTTGTGTGTTACAATGTACCCGAGCACCACCTTTATGGCAACCCTTATTCAAGGTCACATTAAATGGTGTCAAAGTTCATCAAAAGACATGTGATGAGTGTAGTGACTTTAGGTCTAAGAACCACAATCACCACTATCACTTTGAGAGATGATTCTTATAACCATGTCATGGTTTCCATGTATAACTCTCAAGATGGTTCTATCTGATACTCAAGTACCTATGTGCTTGGTTTTATCCAATATCATTACTAACAAGACTTTGCCATCAGGTAACACACATTCTAGTCATATGTATTATTTTCATCTATTTTACTTCCATTAAAATATCTGACTAGGGACATAACAAGAATGTATGTACTCTTATCATGCATATGATCTCATTGTCTAGGTCCTCAACCTAAAGACATATGTCATCAAGTAACACCATTCTTTAGACATGCATCATGTTTGTGTCAGAAAATCATGATTGAGACAAACATGACAGACAAAATTACCTTTGTTATTATCAGATCAAGTACATGATGCCCCAAGGTAATCATCATACAATTAGCTCTATGGACATACATACCAACAGTGGTGTCCATACTAGGGTGCATGTTGCCATAGATTACAACTTATATTGTATCTTCTTGCTTCCTTGTGAGTGTGTAGGGTTTCCCTTAGTGGTCATCTTTGTGGACTTCGTGATAGAAGTGTGCATACTCTCAATCTTTTTGGTATTCAATAAACAACCTGAAAAAATCCACTTTCTCTTCTTGCTCTAGCAGTTCAAGTATTTGTGTATTTGTAAGAATATGGTTTCTTACAACTACCATAAATAAAATGAAGCATGGTGAAATCCTCACTACCACACATAAGTGTGATCCATCGAGTTCTCATTGACAATCTGATTGTCAAGAAATGCATAGTGACCAAATAGGAGGTCCCATCATGTCTCTTTCTCAAGACTTCTCCTTAGGTCCTATAGCGGTCCCACCATCCTCATTGCAAGAACCTTCAGTCAAAAGCTAGCAATATGAAGATGTAAATCTTTCATCATAGGAATTTGGTCCAACATGTACTATTTGAAGGTATTGAAATAGTCTGCATCGGAAAACATCCACAGGACACAGTCATTCTAGATTACATGACTATTGAATGCAACTTCTTCATATCACAGAAGGAATTTAAACCATCAAGATCAACACATTCTCACTCACTCATCATGTGAAAGTATGGCCTCCTTACAACTATTAATAGAATCATCTTTGATCAAAATCATTTGATGATAAACATATGTCTTCTCCTGAAGCTAGGCTTACATGTAAGGGCTTGACGAGTCGATTATCGTACATTGACTCTTGAAAATATTGGGGTGTGTACCTTTAAGCAAACCTAGGTGCATTAGACTGGATGGGGGTTGAGATTACATGAAGAAGAGTAACATTAACATGATGCAAGCGTCATGCACCCTATTTCATACCTTACATGTCAAGAGAACATCATGCCAATACCAAAGAAACATGGACATGTCTTCACGTGCTAACTAAATGGACCTCAAAAAAGCCAGTCCAAAATACAAATTCTCAGTATCACACATTTATGTTCTTGTGTACAATATAGTTGGACATGAACTCTTTAGTTACATGTATATATTATCAGGGTATAATAAAATGAAGATCATATTATTAGACATGGATAAGAATGTATTCATCATGCAGTGAGGTGTCTGCTTCTACAGAGTCATGTCATTTTGACTCATGAACATGGGTGCAACTTATCAGGTCATTGTGGTTGTTTTTCATGACTTCATACAAAACAAAATCAAAGTCTACGTAGGCATTATTACTGAGTTAAATAAAGTAGAAGACATTCAGAAAAGATGTTCCAAATACCAACAAAATCAATCAAAGTGTACCTTTTGTGTCGCATACGCCAACCTTTAGGGAAAGATAGTTATCCAATAAGGTATAGAGGTCATTCTATGGAAATCTCGAGTGATAATTGTGCTACCCACTCCCTATAAAGAGAAAGAGATGAGAGTCATTCTCAGAAGACTCAAATACATCATATGATTCATAGTGAAGTTGACACTATTTTTGGAACTGATCTTCAAGGTATTGAGGAATAATGTTGATGAAAGTTGGAATGATCAATGTCAATCTGTTTGATAAGTTAAAACATTACTTATTCAATCTACCCTTTCCAGACCACCAGTGAAGGTCTCGTGTGGTTATTTTGTACCCTCAAATTCTCTAGCAATGAAATTTGTATATTTTACCTTAACTAAGTGTATGAACATCCCACCTATAAGAGGATGGATCTCATCATAGTATTCTTATGATCAAATCCAAAGGATCATGTATTTAATATTAGTCTGATCATAGTAACCAAGAAAGAACTAAACACAGATATTTTATTTGGTTGATTTGGCTAAGACTGCAATATTAAGGAATGAATATAAGTCTAGTTAACAAACGGGTGGGAATACTAGGGTGGATGGGTTTCACCTCCGCTACCCACTTTTCACTCTCTTACTGCATCATAGTAAGAACGAACATCCATATGTCGAGTTCAGGTAAATCCACCCATTCATAATTAGGATTAAACTCAGACATGTATTGCTTTAAGATCGTCATCGCATTACCTAGAGGTCATGTACCCATTGCCTCAAAAAACACCTATCAAAAAGTTCTCATCAACGGCTTAAAATGAAAAAATGGTGTCCTAGATATTTAATGAATGTATATTCATCTCTTTTTACATATAATTTTTGTGGTCTTTTCATCAGAATTTACTCCCCTTTTGATAATTTTCTAGAATTAATTTCAATTTACCCACTTATCAACCAATAATGAAAATTCTTATATCTTTCCTTTATATTTTGTAGATTTTTCCTTCATGGCAAAATCCCAACCAACTCAGTACTTCAACCGATCAGTTCATTCTATGAACTGGTTGTTTCATTCATTCAAGAATCCACACATCAGAGACAAATGACCATATACTTTCTCAGCTCAACCCATCCACATTGACTATTCGGCGTACCAACTGAGCATCTCAAGTCCCTAAATGATCGTCTCAGGTTGCTTCACAACCAAGTCATCTTAGTGGTGTGCCTCCACCTCGCATTAGGATTCCTCCTTGGCCCGCGTGCGCTCAAGCACAAATCAGGCATTTCGATGGCTAGACGATCAGTTCAAAATTGCTTCATGATGAAGATTTAATCAATTCGGCGTCTCCACCCCCATTAGGGTTATGGATTCACTTCTGCACCCCTTCATGCTCAAACTGATCAGTTTAGGCTACAAACTAGTCAGTTTGTAGCGTGTGAGAAGGACTTTTCAACAGCCACCACCCATCTTTTCCTCTTTCCCCTTTCAGGGTTTCCACTCCTTCCCCTATCAAAGTAGGGGGACTCCACAAGAGAAGGGATCCAAATTTTGTACTTGCACTTTACATTTCAGCACTTGTTATTTCCATTCTTGCATTATATACTCTCATTCTTGCAATAAAATTAATTCTTTTCCATCTTTGTTCTGTGTTTTCTTGTTGGGAGAAAGGAACTAAGAGAGAAGGTTTTTTATTTATCACTAGCTAAGATCCTTATTGGATTCTTTTTCCTCTAGTCTATGGCCTTTTCTCTTCCTTCCATTACTTTTCCTCTAATCTCTATGGATCATGAGTATTTTTTCATATCAGAGCATGGGGAATAGCCCCATATACATAGTATAGACTAGATTGATTTCTATATGGTAATATTTTTAGATGGCTCCTCGTTTGGATAATCACCCGATTTAAATGATGTGATCATTCGTTTCTGTCGAATGTTAGTCTTGGGGTATGTGATTACAGAACCCAAGGCTCAAAACAACCAAACAAATGCACAAGGATCCGGATGAGACCTCGGAAGGATATGTTTTAGGATGTTTGGACAAGGATTTGTGGATGCCAGGACCAATGGGTCCACAAGGAGTTCGACTTTTGTGAATGCATTTGCAAATGTTTTTGCATACCTTCTTCTGACTAGTTTTATCTTATGTATTCCATAAATCTGGTTTCACATAGGCTATGGTGGTAAAACCCATAACCCCGGTATATTTTGTTATTGATTCAACATCATTCTTCAATCGCTTGTTCCAATCACTTCCTTTACTTACTTGCAATCTAATTCTGCTCAAAAATAATTCCTTTCTTATTGTTCTTAGCATAACTCCTTTCTTATTTGTTCTAAGTATAACTTTTATTTCCTTGCAAATTTATTTCCTTGTTTTAGCACAATTAATCAATCAATCAACGGATCTTTACTTTATTGCAATCTTGTTCAAAGTTATTTGGGTTTTAGCACAATTCCTTAAAAGTGTTGTATGTGTTCAATCCTTTCTATACTAGTAAATTTTCTTAATTAATTGTTTTTCCATTAAAAAGGATAAAATCTAGGATAACCATCTAGTTTTTGGTGTGTGAAATGACACAAATCAAAATGGCATTGTTTCTGAGGACAATAGATTTTTTTCAACCCCAAAAATTTTGAGCAAAAACTTTTTTTCTTTTTTTTTCTGTCTTCCGAGTACCATTCAGGAAGTGCTACTCCTCATTCTGCTGAGTTTCTATTCTATCAGTCCATTTTTCTACAATCGCTTAATTTTGCCAACTATAATCGTTGATTCTATGTTGCCAGTTTTTGATCCAGAAATAGAAATCACCTTTCACTGTCTTAATTGCACGAACCTTCTTAGGATGAACCAAGAAGAGTTGAATCATATCATCGAGCAGGCCCTTACTTCTCAAAGAGAGTCCTTCATGGCCTAACAAGCAGGCAGAGATGCCACGCTCCATAAGGCAGAAAGGCAAAAACAATTAAAGGACTTACTTGTTCCCCAAACCGCCTATGCACAACATCTTGTTGTGCCCCCAACATTACTACTCCTCACTTTGAGATATACACTCTCACTATGTTGTAGTCCAACCCTTTTTCTGGAAATAAGGGTGGCAATTTCCAAGACCATCTCCAAAGGTTTTTGGATTTATGTTCTTTAACTAAGATCACTAGTGTTTTTTAGGACGCCATACGAATTGGGCTTTTCAATATCCTCTTTCCAGTCAGGTTGTAGATGGTATAGCTCCATGGAGGGAAGTGAACATGTCACTACTTGGGATTCACTTCAATCCAAAATTTTAAAGAAATATTACCCCCCTTCTCTCACTTATGAACTCAGGGGACAAATCACCTTATTCAAAATGGTCCCAGTTGAGACTTTAGCAGAAACTTGGGAGAGGTTCAAAGACCTCCTCTATAGATGTCCACACCATGATGTTTTCGAGGCCCAACTCACCAAAATATTTTACCGTGGTGTTGACAACAACACCAATGTCTTTTTGTATTCCTCATCCAGGGGAAATTTCATGTATTAAAGCCTTAATAGTGCTTGGGAGGTTGTAAAGCATAGCTCTAAAACTGAAGCAAGATGAGGAACTTGTGGGGTCCTTACAGTGGCAAATGCTGAGGAAGATTCCACTATTAGAGATATTTCTAACAACCTTAAGCTTCTTGTTTTGAAACACCTCTTGGAGTCCTCTTTTATTGCCCTAAGAGAACAACCCAACATATCAAGGTTGTAGACTCCCTTTGTGGTATTTTCTAAGGGTATGATCACTCTACCCTGCAGTGCCAACTCCTCTATAATATTCCAATCCAACTGGAAATTGGCTAGAAAATGGAGGATCTCAACTCCATTCATAGTATTCCTGGACAAGCCTACTATAATCATATTCAAGGCAAGAACCACCCTGGATTCCAATATGGGAATCCTATGGGTGATGAAAATGCTCCCCAACTTGCTCCCCAACAAAGACCCCCTCATCCTCAAGCCAACAATCGTCCTCCACCAGGTTTTCCACACAACAATAATCAGAGGAATTTTGGGAATAAGGGAAACTACATGGGTAATTCCAAAGTCGTGGGCCCTACCAAGGGAAACAATATCCGAACTTGAACCAAAAAACACCGCAATTGCAATAGAATGCCCCCACTCCTTCGGACAATGATAGGATAGCTTCTCTAGAACAAAACCTCCAATTGGCAAACTAGCTTCTCCTCTCCTAGCAAGCTCACCAGAGGGAAACTAATGCTCATTTGGCCCAACTTATAGCCAGCCAGAAACCTCCTGCTCGCACACTTGTGGGGCAACCAAAAAAATAACCCCAAACATCCAAACAACTTAAATTTTTCTCTACTCATTCAGGAAAGACACATGCTCATCTCCCTCCTCCATAAAAGGCCCCAGTTCTACCCTTGGATTTTGAAGATGATGACACTGTGGTCATAGAAAACCAACCTTTACTAGAACCCTCCATTCCCATTCTTGAACCTCCACAAGTGGAAGATGATGAGACTCAGATCCCTGTCTACATGCCCCTTCCACCATACCAGACCCACCTTAAGCAAACTATGCTAGATTCCCATTTCATGAAGTTTAGGGAGGCCATGAAAAGTTACACATGGGCATTCCTTTCTTGGATGCTCTTGCTGACATGCCTTCCTAGTCCAAGTACATGAAAATTCTTTTGACTAGGAAGTATGCCATAGATTAATATGAGATAGTAAAACTTGCTCAGACCACTTCGGACATCATTCAAAAAAATACCTAAAAAATAGGAAGACCATGGTTCCTTTGGGATTGGGTGTTACTTAGGTGATAATGCTTGCAGAAAAGGTCTTGCTGACTTGGGCGCCAGTGTTTCGATTATGCTTTATAGTTTTTGTGGGAGATTGGAGTTTCTTGATATTATTCCCACTTCCATTACCATTCAATTGGCAGACACATCCATGACAAAACCTATGGATATCATTGAAGATACATGTAAGGGTTGGAAAGGATGCCTACATTCCATGTGATTTTGTGATCATGGACATCAAGGAAGATTTACATTATCCTCTCATTTTTTGCCATCCCTTCTTAACCACTATTAGAGTCTTGATTGATGTTGAGGTTGGAACCATTATTTTTCACATTGGGAGGCAAACCCTAGAGTTTAGGGTGTTTGAAAGCATAAGGGGACCAAGCCTCCAAGAAGAGGTATGCCTCCTTAATTGTGTTGATAAGCTTTCACAGTTGAGATAAGAATGGGAGTTACTTGAGGATCCCCTCCATACTGACCTCATGTCTCCTAGAGATTGTGGGTTTGAAGATAGGCAATTAGACCAATGCAGGGCCCATTTAGATAGTTTTGAAGAAATTTTTTATGAATAAATTGAGGACCTTAAGATAGTCTCTCTTCTAGAAGAGAAACTCGAACCCCTTAAGGCCCCAGAAATGAAACCTCTCCTAGAAAGACTTAAATATGTCTTTCTTGATGAGCAACAAATATGTCATGTTATCAACTCTGATCTTACTCATGAACAACATACCAAGCTCATGAATGAGCTTAGGAAAAGGAGGGATGTCCTAGGGTATAAAATGAGTGATTTGATGGGGATCAATCAAGCTATTTGCATGCATAAAATCCCTATGATAGAAAAATAAAAATTATGTTGGGACCCTCAAAGGAAACTAAATCCAAACATGAAAGAGGTTGTCAAATTGGAGGTTATAAAACTCTTGACTTCAAGAATCATCTATCCCATCTCTGAATTCCCTTGGGTCAATCCTATCAAAGTGATCCCCAAGAAAGGAAGAACCGTTGTTGTGAAGAATGACTAGAAGAGTTCATACCCACCTATACTATTATAGGATGGTGGATGTGTATCGACCATAGGAAACTAAATAAGGCCACTAGGAAATATCATTTCCCTCTTCCCTTCCTGGATCAAGTACTAGTATGCCTTGCCCATCAACAATATTTTTGCTATCTTGATGGCTATTTAGGTTTTTATCATATTCCCATCCATCCTGAAGACCAGGAGAAGATGGCCTTCATCTTCCCATTTGACACATGCATTCAGGAGAATGTCTTTTGGGTTGTTTAATGCCCCAACCACCTTCTAATGGTTCATGTCCTCTATTTTTGTCGGGTTGACTAAAATCAATATGGAGGTGTTCATGGTTGATTTCTTCATTTATGGTGAATGCTTTGATTCTTGTGTTAGACACCTATCCTCTTGTTCTGGAAAAGTGTGAAGAAGCACACTTGGTTTTCACATGGGAAAATTTTCACTTCATGGTGTCAAAAGTTATTGTTTGAGGGAATCGAGTTAGCAACTGAGGCATAGAGGTTGATGTATCCAAGATTGAATTGATCACCAAACTTCCCCCTCCCACTTATGTCAAGAACATCCATGCCTTTCTTAGGCATGATGGATTCTATCGGTGATTCATCCATGATTTTTCAAAAATCGCCAAACCTCTAACCAATCTCCTCTAGAAAGATGTTCCTTTCACCTTTGACCATGCATGTATGACCATTGTTCTTTGTCTATAGGAGGCCTTCACATCTACCCCCATCATCCATGCACCTGATTGGTCTTTTCCTTTCTAAATCATGTGTGATGCTAGTGATTTTGTTGTTGGTGCCATTCTTGGATAGCGAGTTGACAAGAAGAACCATGTGATTTATTATGCATCCAAAACTTTAGAAGATGCCCAGTGGAACTACACTACTACTAAGAAGGAAATGTTTGACGTAGTCTATGCCTTTGTTAATTTATGCTCTTACTTAGTTGGGTCCAATGTGATTGTTTACATGGACCATGCAGCCATTAGACACTTAATGACCAAAAAGGATGTTGAAACGTGTCTCATTCGTTGGATCCTTTTACTATAGGAGTTTGATTTAGAAATACTTTATAAGAAAGGTTGTGAAAATGTTGTAGCTGACCATCTTAGCTGCCTAAGATCTTATGATGATGATGGTATTCCTATCGATGATTATCTACCTGATGACAACTTGCTTAAAGTTCAATCCAATATCCATGGTTTGCAAATTATGTCAATTATCTTGTTGTAGGTGTCCTACATCCTAATTACAGGGGACATACTAAAGTAAAAAAAATACATGATGTCAAGCACTATTATTGGGATGACTTATCTCTTTAGACTGTGTGCAGATGGTCTCTATCGCAGGTGTGTTACTGAGGAAGAGGCTCACTACATACTTGAGCAAGGTCATTCTGGCCCCACTGGAGGGCACATGAGCTCTAAGAAAATGGCTAAGTTCTTCAATATGGATTCTTTTGGCCTACCATATTTCAAGATCCATATAATTTGGCATAACCTATGATCTATGCCAAAGGTCTAGGAAAATTATTAAGGGTGTGTTTGGTTTTACGCAATTGAATATAGTATGATGAGTTGGAAAATGTGAAAACTAAAATAGGAAAGTAAACACAATGTCAAGCATTTGGTTTTAAGAAGTTCGGAGTCATCATCATTTGAGTATTATTTGATTGGAGGCTATCTAGATACCCCATGGTGAACTTACCAGCAAAAGGAAGAACAAAATATCCATAACATGCAGATTGTTGCTGAAGTGTATCGTCAACCATCTAACTGACCGGAAGGTGCTCAGCCAGCAATCCTCGCAGACCCTTGCTGCCAGCGCCCGTGGAAAAGGAACCACGCGCATATTGGGCGCAGTCAAGTTTCGGTCATTATGTATGTAATCGGAAGGGAGTGTGCAGTTCGATTTCCAGGTGCGGGCTTGAACAACTTTGAACCAAACAAATTGAGTTGGAAAACAAGTGAAGTTGCAACTCCTGTTTTGGAATGCAGCCCAACCAGACGGGCCCTAAGAGAGATCAAATTCCCATGACCTATCGGCAAGAAATAGAGATCTTTTATGTCTGGGGAGTGGACTATATGGGACCCTTTCCTTCTTCTTGTAGGTGCCAATATATCCTATTCATTGTGGATTACATTTCAAAATGGGTCGAAGCCATCCCCACCAAGACTTGTGACTCCAAACCGATTAAGAAGATTTTTAAAGGTATCATTTTTTGTAGGTTCGGGGTGCCTCATACTGTGATTCTTGATGGGGGATCCCATTTCTTATAGAAAAGTTTTGAATCATTGTTGAAATGATACGGGGTCCACCACACGGTTGCCTCTCCTTATCACTCTTAGACGATTGCTTAGGTTGAGGTTTCAAATAGGCAAATCACGTCCATCCTAGAAAAGATTGTCAATCGTACTAGGAAATATTGGGATTTTAAAATTAATGATGCCTTGTGGGCATATAGAACTGCCTACAAAATGCCAATAGGTGTCACTCCTTTTAGATTGATTTATGGCAAGTCTTTCCATCTACCCATAGAGTTGGAATATAAGGCAGTTGCACCTTCAAAACTCTAAATTTTGACTTATCTACAAAAGGAGAAAATTGTTTGCTTTAAATGCAGGAGTTAAAAGAGTTCAAAATGAGAGCTTATGAGAATGCCAAGATCTACAAGATAGAACCAAATTGTGGTGTGATGTCCATATTAGGTGGAAAGATATTGAAGAGAATGATCATGTCCTAGTCTATTAGTCTAGGTTAAGACTTTTCCCTAGAAAACTCAAATCTAGATGGTACGGACCCTACCTTGTTAAGCGGGCCTATCCACATGGCACTTTTCTCCTCTGGGATAATGTGTACGGTGAATTCAAGGTTAACGAGCATAGGCTAAAATGATATATTACCATTGTGGATTTTGTAACATCTGAAGCACATCAGCTCTCATTGGTTGAAGACCTAGACTTAAAACATCCTCCATCCCCTCCTAATCCTGAGCCATAATCGACTCCATGATATATGTGTATCAGGCCTTCGACGTAAAACTGGGTGCTTGTTGGGAGGCAACCCAACATCTCTTTGTTTCATTTTGATTCCCTTTATTTTTTGCTAATTAGCTAACCTTGTTTTATTTCAGATTCATATTTTCCAAAAAAAAGGTGGAGAGTGAAACAAGTGGTTTTCTACCCAACCTAGCATCTCACTTTGATGAAGTTGGGCATTCAGAAATAGGAAAATTGATCGTTTCACGTAATGATATGATTATTTCTCCCATCAAGACAGCCATTCAAACTTGGTGACTAATTTGAATTTTGAACAATGCAACACCACCCACGACAACTCAATCGATCATTTCGCTCAACGAAATGATCGGCTCAGCCCTATGACATGTGCTTCAATGTGCACAGCCACCTTAGGAGCCAAACCATCCACAACACTCCTCACGACTTGCCAACCGCTCGAATGGGACTCCCAAACGGTCGTCTCATCTACACGAGAAGGCATATAACTTACAACGGCTCAGGGGGGTCACTCACGTAAACAAGCACCCCTCCCTCAAGCCCTAGCCACTCTCATTCTTCTCCAATAGTAGTTCTCTCCCTCCAGCAAGTCCAAGTCCTTCAACTTCCCACTTCAAACAACTAGTCAGCGGTCTGGGCTCCTAGTCGGCCATTCTGTGTCTGTCGGTGCTATTGATCCCGACCTCCCTCACTAGATTCGGCTGCTAGTCAGTTGTATTTAGGACCAGCCAGTCATCCCAATTCTGACATATTGTACCATCAGCCTCCTTCCTCTGTCATTATCCCTTTCTCACTTTGCTCCTTCCTTGAGCTCCTTGAGCCCTCTCCAGTTGCCCTTGCCACTACATTTTCTTCGAATGCAAGTCAAGCATCCCATATGTTGGTTGTCCATTTTCCTTCAGCAGATAGGTGTTTCACAGACAACCCACCTGCTTCACCATCACAGGTGCCAAAAATCCACCTTATTCTCCAACAAGCGTGCACTTGCTTCTTCCGCCAGGTAAACTGACTAGTTGGCGTGGCCAAATGGGTGACTTATGATAACCACACTAGTCGATGCAACCTTCAACCAAGCATCTGGTCAGCTCAAATGATCATTTTTTTATATTAAATGATTGTTTCATGTCTCCAGATTAGCATTTTGCTTCTTTGATAGCTCAACCATCATGTCTCAGGGAGGATCTTAACGTGGCCTTTTTTGGTCATTTTTGTAAGGGCAAGCAACTCATAGAGCATACTATCTCCCACGAGCCTCCTAGATGTTTTACTTCAGGCCCCTGAATATACATCTGGGAACCCACTGGTGAGTCTTCACCTGAGATAGCCGAAGAGATGCTCAATGAATTCGATGAAGCAAAGGAGTTCCTCCGGGATACTGAGGTAGTCCATTCATCTCGAAATGACCCCGACGTTATCACACTTTGACCTTCTTGCATAGCCCTGATTTTGGGAAGCTATGTCCAAATCATCAATGAAAAACATTATGATAGATTCTACAACATGGATACAATTGGCGTCTCACTCCCCTTATGGGCCAACGAAACCACCCTCAATACCCTCAACATCAGGGATATTGTTGACAACGTCTTACGAAAGAACCACATTCTTCTCTTCCCCTATTGTGCCACATCGGTGTTCAATGATCTCACTCTTAAGTTCATGACCACATTCCGCCGCTTCACTACTCTCAGTGGAACTCAGCTGTAAGATTTGCATTTTCAGGGAGGACATGGAGATCTCCACCAGACATCTCACCTCCATCATCCTCGATGGTGGTGAATTCAATTGGCTCTCACATTGCATGGAGAGGCCCGATGATGCCTTACCCGACCGATACAATAGGGAGAAATTATAGGCAGACATTACTAGACTTCCACCCAAGATGCAAAGTGGTCCTAAAGCTTCTAGCATCAAAACCCAGTTTTCAGACATCTTCACCACATATTGTCCTTAACCATCTTTAGCAAGGAATGTACTTAAGGCATCATCACTCATCTCGAGCTTGACACTATATGGTGTCTTATGAATGGCATACCTTTCAATTGAGGGAATACTATGCTTGAACATCTCACTACTCAGGCCAGCCACTCCACCACTTCTTCCTTCTGCATCAACCACATAGTAACTTATGTAGCCACTTGGGCTACAATCACATTTCTGTTCCACCGTTGGATCTCAAGCATCCTTGATTGACCTTATGTACTTGAATGGATGCAAGTTCCTCTGCTTTGGTGCAGGTGATGTCTATTATCTCTTGTTCAAGGATACCCATGTCATCCAGAGCTTCCCCAACATGCCAGGTTTGGAGCTAAAAGTTTGGTCTTTGATCTAACTGACTTGTCGACGCACATCCAACGATTCCTTCTAAATAACCCTAACTAAGAATGCATCCCCGATCCTACTACCACAAGAGGACTGTCTCATTGGAGGCACGTGATGGTGCAACTAACCCTCCTCTGCCACCATCTTGATGTCACATGAGAATGCACACAGGACATGAGGAGGGCTCCGACGAGCTTTATGGATTCTATGAGATTTGGGGTTAGTTGGATGATATCTAGCGTGAGCAACAGCGCTAAGGACACCAAATGAACCATATTTACCTCATGCAGTGCTCCCAGGAGTCTTGGCCTGTGGATTGTGGCTACTATGCCCCCAGATGACCTTCTTATGAGGAGTACGGGGACCATCAGGCTTACCCTGACTTCAACTCCACATATTGGGGGAATTACTACTACAATCTGACCTCCTCCTCTGCCCCTCCACCGCCTTATTATCCACCACAGTGATCTTCTATCCTCCATATTGGGTTTGGGATTTTCTCGGGATGAGAAAAATTCTAAGTCTGGGGTGGAGATGGGTGGTACAAGACCACCCCCTATCTTCCCTTTTTTAGCATTATGTTTTTGTCATTTTAATTGTTGCATGTAGTTTGCTTTTGTTTTTCTCCTTGTTTCAAAAAAATGGTCTTTATCTAGTCGGCCAATATGAATAGATTTGCATCATTGTACCCCTTTGAATTCATTAAATCTTCCTTGCAAATTTTTTACAAATCCCCATGACTAGAAAACACTATGTCACTTAAGACCCCAAAACTAGCATCACTCCTTGGAAATGTTAGCAAGCCGTATGGAATCAGTAAGAACTAAAGATGAATTTTCTCTATTTTAAACTATAGATTAACTTATCATAAATCTTTTATAATGTTTTGATAGGAAGAATCAATCTGATGCAATGACACTCCTTGATAAAAAAAAAAGTGAAAGTTTATAAGAACAAGAACAACCTTCTTCCTCCTTCATCTCTTAAATAAAAGCAAAAAACCACCTCAGAACAAACTCCAATTCTGGGGAGGCATGCTCCCCATCTCAATTCTTACATACCTCTCATATCTAATAGGGGTGTACCATCGAAAGATGTCAAAGAGTACACCAAAAAAAAGTGGTCAATGTAACTATGATCCATGAATAAATAAATCCCAAGTCAAATAAAGGAGGGATCATATTCTTCTGCACCTCCTTCATCCTGCTCCTATACAAAAAAAACTCACATAAAGGATAAAACTAGGAGTGTCAAAGTATAAGTGAGATGAATTTTGTTTCATATAAAGTCTTGATCTAGAAACAAACTATGAAACATGTTTTGATAGGGAATATAGAATTTTGTATTGCGTAGTTCTACGAGATTAGGTTGCTTGGCCAAATAAGGAGGTAAGGAAAAAGTGATGACTATGAGGGTGAGGATAGACATGTTGCTAGTACAAATTGGAATTATTTGTGATTTTATTTGCTTGAGGACAAGAAAAGATCCGTGTCCAGGGTATTTTGATGAATGTATGTTCATCTCTTCATAAATAAAATTTTCAGAGTCTTTTCATAGGAATTTATTCCCCTTTTTGATAATTTTCTACAATTAGTTGTAATTTACCCACTTCTCAATGCAAATTCTTACATTTTTCCTTTATATTTTGCATATTTTTATTCATAGAAAAATCCAGGACAACTCAGCACTTCAATCAATTGGTTCATTCTATGAATCGATCATTCTTTTCATTCAAGAAGTGACATGCTAGAGCCAAATGACCATCTATTTTTTTGGCTCAACCCATCCACTTTGACTATTCTCCATACCAACTGAGTGTCTCAAGTCCCTCAATGATCATCTCAGGTTGCTTCACAACCAAGTCAACTCGGTGGCGTGCTGCCACCTCACCTTAGGTTTTCCTCCTTGGCCCATGCACGATCAAGCACCAACCAGACATTCAATGGCTAGATGATCGGTTCATGATTTCTTCATGATGAATATTTAGTCAAGTTGGAGCTTCCACCCCCATTAGGGCTATGGATTTTCTTTTGCACCCCTTCAGTCCTAAACTATTTGGTTCAGGCTGCAAACTAGTCGATTTGCAGCACACAAGCAGTTGTTTTTAGCAGCCGCCACCCAAATTTTCCTCTTCCCCTTTCAGGGTTCCACCCATCCATCCCCTATAAAAGGAGGGGGGACTCTACATGAGAAGGGATCCAAATTTTTTTACTTGCACTTTACATTTCAGCACTTGTTATTTCCATTCTTGCATTATATACTCTCGTTCTTGTAATAAAAATTAGTTCTTTTCCATCTTTATTCTGGTTTTTCTTGTTGGGAGCAACGAACTAAGAGAGAAGGTCATTTAATCGTCACTAGCTACAATCCTTATTTGGTTCTTTGTACTCTAGTATATGGCCTCCTCTCTTCCTTCCATTGCTTTTTATCTAATATCCATGGACTGTGAATAGTTTTTCACATTGAGGCATGGGGAATAGCTTCATATCCATAGTGTAGACTAGATCGATTTCTATATGGTAATATTTGTTTGATTGCTCCATGTTTGGATAATCGCCCAATTTAAATGACTTGATCTCTTCTTTCTGTCGAATGTTAGTCTTGGGGGATGTGAGCACAGAACCCAAGGCTTGGAACAACCAAACAAATCCACAAGGATCCGAATGAGACCTTGGAAGGATCTTTGTTAGGATGCTTGGGCAAGGATCTGTGGATTCCAGGACCAATGGGTCCATAGGGAGTTTGACTTTTTTGAATGCATTTATGAATGTTTTTGCATACTTACTTCTAACTAGTTTTATCTTATGAAATCCACCAATTGGTTTCACATAAGCTTTGGTGGTAAAACCCATAACCCTGATATCTTTTCTTATTGATTCAATCTCGTTCTTCAATCACTTGTTCCAATCGCATCCTTTAGTTACTTGCAATTCAATTCTTCTCATAAATAATTCCTTTCTTGTTGTTCTTAGCATAACTCCTTTCTTATTTTTTCTTATTGTAACTTTTATTTCCTTGAAAATTTATTTCCTAGTTTTAGCATTAAGCAATCAATCAATGGATCTTTACTTTCTTACAATTTTGATTAAAGTTATTTGGGTTGGGATTTCAATCTTACAAATGTTGTATGTGGATCCACCCTTTCAATACTAATAAACTACCTTAATTGGTTGTTTTGTCATTAAAAAGGATAAACTCTAGGATAACCACCTAGTTTTTGGTGCGTGAAATGGTACGTATTAATATTATATTGTGATTTCTATCATACAAGAATTTATAAAAATGCAATAGTCATCCAAACCAGATTTGCAATAATAAAACATTTTATTTAATACATAGTATGGTTCATACAAGAGTAGATGCAGCAATTGGGTAACAGGGCCACTCCTCACATCCTAGAGAGAGAACTATCACTTTTCATAGCAATAACAAGTTCAATAGGAAAAGAGAGTGAGAGAGTCATTGTCACAGTAGAATATGGAGATGCACATGTGATGTGCGGTTGCACTATCTTCAAGCTTGGAGACAAGATAGGTAGATAAAGAAGCAAGGAACACCCTTTAATGTTTGTTAGAGGTGGACTTTCTGGTAATCAATCTCCTCTTTTCTAGGTTGGACTTGTCTGTGTGAGTGTAGAGTAGGTGGAGTGGTGTGGGAGATGTGTCAAAAAGGGCCATATGTTGTCAGTCTCTAATCTTTGGACCTTCGAGTCTTACTGAAGGTGGAAGAATCTTTGTTTGATGGGGCCAATCAACCAATGAAATTATAGATGGAAATTGGTTATAGATGTTGAGTGTAGAATGTGGTGGCCTGGTGGAATTGAGAAGATAATGCCTAGCCAGGAAAGTAAGGCTGGTATTTATACATGGATGGATTTAGGGTTTAGAACTCCTCCAGTTTCCTACTATAATGGCATTGAAGGCCATGAAGGCTAGGGAAATAGTGTGAGGAAGACTAGGAGGTGCAGCATCATTCATAATCCTTGTTGACCTTTGACCTCATCATGTTGGAAGAAGCCCCATTAATATGCGGCACCATCAGTTGATGAGTGTGTAAAGAACGCATTAGTTGGTGGGGTCATCAATCAGTGTGCCACTAGTATATGGCTTTATCACTTGACATGTCCTCATCAAACACGGGATCTTGATGTGGTAGGAAACATATTAGTTGATGTCCATTCGTTTTGGTCTTGTTGGTTGGGGCCATCAATTTATGGTCTTGTTGGTTGATGAGAATGCATACTAATGAAAGTACTAACCAATGAAGTGCAGATCAATGAAAGTTCCATTGGTTGATCGCATGTCATCAATTTATAAGGGTGAGACCAATGGGAATGCAAGTTGATGCAAATCCCATGGGGGTGTTGGCGTGTGTCATCAAGCCTGCATTTTGGACCACTGACAATGTAGAATAGTGGAGATGAGATTCGATGCAAGTTTCGTGGAGGTTGATGAGACACCAAATCAATGAAAACTCTACCATGGAATAGAATTTTTTTTGGGCCAACCATCTTATTGTACGTAGAGATTAAGGCTCAAACTTGAGATTAAATCAATGTAGTATGTCAAAACCCTAATTAATTGTAAAGAAAACAAGGAATGATAATGAGTGAAATATTCATATATTGTAAAGATAAATATGAGTGAAACAAAACTAATGTGACTAGGAATAGGAATAATACACATTCATCAAGGTCATCCACTATAATTAAGGATCCCATCATGAAAATCAATGGGAGGATTCCTAATGTAGAAAATAACCAATGATAAACATGCCATCTATTACATTTCCAAGAGTTCACAGAAATAGAAGGCAAATACACTCTGCTTGAGAAAGACTACCTCACTTTGGTTCATGCTACCAATAAGTTATGACATTACTTGATGTCTTATCCAATATTATTGATACTATTCCTTGATTCATGGTGGCACCTACACAATCATGAGGCCATGATTGAATGATGTGCCAAATGATAGGTCACACTCTCTTAGTTTGACATCACATATATATCCATGAAGCTTGTCAAAAACCATGAATTAATAAATCAATTTATAGAATATCCCACATCTCCTCTATAGGGATGAAGATTTTGACTTCTATGATAGAGACATCAACATGATCAACACCACTAT
Source organism: Alisma plantago-aquatica (assembly GCA_963693085.1). Taxonomy (NCBI): domain Eukaryota; kingdom Viridiplantae; phylum Streptophyta; class Magnoliopsida; order Alismatales; family Alismataceae; genus Alisma; species Alisma plantago-aquatica. The sequence continues at coordinate 849,867,479 of OY856411.1, forward strand.
AGCTACTAAATTTGATCTTGACAACACATGGTCCATGTTCTCTGATAGTGCCTCAAACCAACATGGAAACAATTTAGGGGTATTACTCATCAACAAACAAGATAATATATCCTTATAAATTGACAACTACAATATGATGTCACCAACGATGTCATATTCTTGAGCTTGCATCATAGGCATGCAACCAGTTAAAAGGAAGGGCATCCAAAAGCATAACATCATCAGTGACTCCTTACTCACCATGTCATAAGTCAACCATGAGTGGAAGACAAAATAAGAATATCTTATTTTGTACTAGGAGTTTATCCCAAAAGTAGTTGTGGAATTTGATGATATCAATTTCACTCACTACAACAGAGACATGAACACTTACACTAGTGCACTAGAAACTTTGGCCTCTGCTATTAACATCCTATAATTAAATCACTTCACCATCAAAGTCAAAATATTACCTATGTCATTGCAATGTAGAAAATGGAGTAACTAATGTGGCCAACAAAGAGACATGGTTTTATGACATCAAATATTCCTTACAGGCACCTCTAAATATGACCAATAAATAATTAGATGTTTGGCAGTCAACTATGTCTTAGGTGTTGGTAGGTTTTATTGATGCTCCACCAAGTAGACTCTCCTATGTTGCCTCAATTAGACAGAAGCAAAGTATGTCATGCAAGAAGTCCACAATGGAGTTTGTGGCATGCATGTGGGAGTCATGTCCCTCATGAAATGTGTCCAACTCACAGGCTACCACTAGAGTAAAATCGAGTCAGATTGCAAACAATACATCTAAAAATACCAAATTTTATAGTAGCATGTCATTGACATCCATGCATCTCTAACTCACCTATACACTATGGAAATGGTGTGCCTGTTCACATTATGTGGATAGATATGATCAAAAATATCTAGCAGAAGGCCTCTAATGGCCATTGATTCATATTGATCGTCATCGACTACTTCACCAAATTGGTGAAGTAATTTTGATGTTTATTCACATTAGTGTTGCAAGTCATATGGTTTATAAAATAAAATCATCACTCGAAATAATGTTTATAACAAAATCATCTCCAACCATGGACCCAGTTTCATTATCAACGGTACAAGAGTATCTGGATTCTTTTGGCATCAAGCACCATAGGATGTCTCCTTGTCAAACGTAGATGAATGGAGTAGTTTGAGCAGCCAGTAAGAATTGCATTAGGATACTTAATAGGTTACCTAGTTCAATCAGGATTGGAATGAATAGTTGCACATGGCCCTCTAGGTGTGTAGTACATCCATTCTCTTATCGATGGGTGCAATCTCATAATCTCCATATATGGGACTAAAGTTATTATAACAGTGGAGATCAATGTTTTTCCCTTGTGTATACTTCAATATGGTGACATACTCAAGGAAGATTGGGTCCAATACCTCATGTATGCTCTCAGTGTGATTAAAGGAAAAAGGCTTCATTTCTTACACCATGTGGAGTGAAACCAAGCACATATGTCTCCATCCTTTTCTAAAAAGGTACATCCTTGATGCTTCTATAAAGTTGACATGCTACACATGTATCTCAACTGGGACACTTACGGTAAGTTCAACAAGAAATAGGAAGGGTTGTACATCATCCAAAAAGTCTATAATGATGGTTCAATGAAGCTATAAGATATGTATGAGGAGATCCATCTACTATCAATAAATGGTAGCCGCATCAAGAGGTACTACTATTGATGGTAGGGCAGCCTCACATGAACATTTTCCAAACTGATGTTGTATTCCCCATATCGACTAAGGTGATGCAATCATGGATAACCATAGAAGATGTGGGTTAATCCATCAAGACAATAAGGATTGAGGAGGAACATCCCACCACCTCCATCCTTGGCCTTGTCATTTTGCAAACTAGTAATTAATTAAATCTCATCCACTTTATTAATATACTCCTAGTCCATGTAACTTAATAGGATTATTCAACTGCTCTTGCTAACGAAGATGCTTCTGAATGAGTCATTCCAACAAACGTGCTTTGTTTGCTACCCTTCAAAGGGTAGATGATGATCCCACTCTACTTGAAAGACTCATAGGAAGGAGCTCTATTTGTTGGTATGTTTAGCTTTCATTTGATCAAAGTAAACCTTCCACCTCATCCACGACCTAATAAGTTTGAAGGAAATCTAGGATCCTATAACTAATGTCCTTTACACTAGTGTTGATAGGGTTAATGCATCCAAAAAATCCAAAATTTGAACTACATAAGGTTCAAATCTTAGTAATCCCTTTTGCATTTTATGCACCCAAAAGCTTGCCTCCATCCTAAGGCTCTGAGAACTATGCCCACAAGGTATTTTTCCGATGACAACAAACCCCTACAATTATCAAAATGAATCTTCAATTGAACATGATGTCATAAGATAGTAGGGAACCAACCTCCATACTAAGGTTATAAGTACCAATTTCAAAAGTTATCAAGTGATATGGATGCAAAAACTAAAATTAATACTTGTGAATGAGTGTCACCTAAAAAGAGACCAAACAAATGTTCTAAACCACAAGAAAACAACTATATCGAGTTTATGGGGACCAAGTCCTTTTCTCTCTCTCCCCAAAGAGAACACTCATCTTGCAAGAATTTTAGTGAATAAAGGATATATCGCCTCTATCAAAGACCACATAACATTTTAGGAATAAAGTTTGTAGGAATAACATAGGAATGTAATTGGAGCCCGTATACCCAAACTCAATATCCACAACCACATCACCATCCTATTTCATTATCATCAGTTGTCTTAATCTATAGAAAAATATTATTGTTGTTAGGAGTTATGAGCCCCTACATGAAATTATGCTACGAATTGCAATTCAAGCACATCATCAATCGGTGATGCATTCAAAGGTAAACATATAATGCTATTCTATTAAATTTTCATTGATGATCCATGACAAAAAGTAGAATTTAGCAATAAAATAACAAAATCAAAACAAAATCATAAAAAATGAATAAAATTGTGGATTCTCTCCTTTATACAGTCTCCCCTCATAAGTACAAGTGATCTCCAAACATGGACTTCTTAGAAATGCATCTCTCGCAAAGTATTGGCATCCCCAAATACAATACCATAAGTAAAAGCTCAATATAGAGACATATCTAGAAGTGAGGACCAAACTTTTTTGGTAAGTACAATCATGGGTTCATTTCTATTGATATGTAATGGATAAAGTATCGGTTAATTTGAAAATTATGACTAAAACCTATGTATATAGGTATATCTATCAAAACGAACTATAATCATATGCCACATGGAGTTATGATTAAGGTTTCCATTATCAAAAATGACTCTATAGCATGATCTCCAAAGATGGTAGATTCTCATGATGCTAAAGAGGTGTTTGAATTTTCTCTTCATGTGTGTGAGTATTCATAGTTGCATAGGTAGTTGATGAATGCATATTCATTACCTTTTTATTATGGTTTCTAGCTTAGTTTTGCTCAATTCAGTTGCCAATTGCATCATGTTTTGCTTAGTTTCATCATTCTTGTCCCTATTCTTAAACACAAGTATTTTGACCAAATTTCCTTTCTCATATATAGTGTAAATCATGCATCTACACTAGAACATTCGAGAATTCCTTCCTCGATCTCTATTCAAGATTCAGGAGTAAATTCACATCAAATTGGAGCTTATAGCACATTCAGGCATGTTGATTGGGAGACTAGATATCCCAATCATCCAACCAACCTTGCTATCCCAATTCACTCTCAGGACGAGCTCCAGATTGGATGATTTGCCTTGTGACTGGTCGATTAGAAAGTTGCCCAATGTGATAGAGACTCTGATGATTTTTCGACATCAAGTGATCAGGCGGTCCATCATCCAAATTTGTCTATCCACATGTAGCATGGTGCCTCAAAAGAATGCCAGATCAGTTTATAACCCTTGTTGATCGATTGACCAAATTAAATCCTTAATTGTTCCCTCAACATCCATAACTTTAGAGGATTGGACCAACTTTGGATTGCTTGATCTCTCTTAATGATTAGCCAATCTTGCATCTCTTCAGAAGACTCTTAGAAGGATGATCAGCCTATCTACCTAATTGATTATCTAATCAAAAATTCATCAATCATGTCATGATGTTAGTGATCGATAAACCAAATATCCTTGCTGCCTAATTAGTGCGACAGTCAGAGCACATTTTCACAGCTACCATCTAGAGTTTATTTTATAACAAAAAGGTGTCCCAAATTTAATCATTATTCATTCTATTCACTCGAAGCCTAGAGCATGTGATAGAGCAAGTATACAGAGGAGATGATGATTAGGAAGAAGATCCTAGCAGAGTTCTTGAGATTCATCAAGGTCAAAGTAGATTGCAGAAGTTAGAGACCACTAGGTACCTCTATCTTCTCTACTAATGACATGATCTCTCCTCTCTCTCTCTCTCTTTGTATTTATATTCTTACTTTGATGATGGTCGAGTAGACTCTCTCACTGGGGCATGGGGAGTAGTCCCACCGCCCATATTTATCTTGATTGTTATCAAACTCAATTTCCTCAATATAATATTATATTATTATCCATTCAATTATTGCTTTCCTTTTGAATTTATCTCTCAGCTAACATGGTTGATATAATCCTAAGTGTAGATCCCATGAAACTTAAGATTTGATTCCTTCATGTATTTGTAGGATTTCAAATGTTATCACGACATAGATCCTACAGGATGAATGAATCATGAACTGTGGGCAATGTGACCTCATTCCCACAGAAATTCGATCCTTATATAATTCACTTTCCTTAAGGAGTGCATTCACTTGGTTCTAGTTTGATTTTTGATATATATCTGAGTTATAATGATTGATATAGGTACATAGGTGATGGTGGTGAAACCTAGATATCCTAGTGTCCTTTAATATTGAATTCAACCTTATTTTAGTCTTTTCTTGCCTTGCAGTCTTTAATTTAGTCATTAGTTTATAATCATTGTCAAATAACCAAATTTAAATTTTCTTCTTAGTTATTTGTTTCAAGCGTAATTTCTTTAAAATGTTGTCCTTTTGGATTTGATCCTTTACTATACTAGAATCAATCTATCTACTTGCATGTGAGTTAGTTGTGACTGGTTTAAAGGCTTTAAAACCTAGGTTAATCCTTCTCAAAAATTTGTTTTTACAAATAACTCACATCAAATTTGGTTACCATTTCTGGGACAACGAGATAGCTTTCGTACCTAATTTTATTGAATGATTAGGTTTTTCTTTTCAATTGATAATCACTCAAATCTACTTAAATTTTTCCTTCCTCAATTTCTGACATTGTTAACTATATTTTGAGGTATTGAAAAGTATAAGACACTTTCAAATTATTGATTATACGCCCTTTGAATTTGAACCTAGAGATTGAGATGACCTTACACCCCCTGAACCGAACTTTCAGGTGGGGATAAGGAACTTTCTATGGTAGGTTCCAAGCCCAGTGAATAAAAAGAGGTAGGGGAACTTGATGGATGAGGGAGAGATAAACCATAGGGTGAATCAAGATCTAGATACTTAGAGAGAATCTCTTATCCAAGAATAAGAGCATCCATGGTAGCTGGCATAATCTAGAGATGTAGCAACGCTTAAAGAAGAGAGGCAAGAGAAACTTAAGGACTTTTCGGTCCCTAAGATTACTAATGTACACCATCATGTGGTGCCTCCCGCCATCAGCACCCCTCAATTTGAGATCTGCACTCAGTGGATCACCATGCATGGCAACAAAGGTGACGATTTCCAGGCTTACTTGTAGCAGTTTGCTGATCTTTGTGCTTAGAATAAGAAACCCAGTGTTTATGAAGACAACCTCAAACTCTGACTATTCAAATGTTCATTGACGGTTGAGGCAAGGAGTTGGTACTATATCATGGAGGGAGATAGTGATATCACCACATGGGAGAGCCTCCATTACAAATTTCTAGAGAAGTATTACATGTCGTCACTCTCCCACCAGATTAGGGGTTGGATCACATGTTTCAGCATGGTCCCTAGAGATCCCCTAGTTGAGGCATGGGATAGATTTAAAGAGATTCTTTGTCGATGCCTACATCATGACATCTCTCAGATTCAGTTGATAGAGACATTCTATTGAGGCATTGATGATAAAACTAAGAAGTTTCTTGATTTCTCATCTAGAGGAAAATTTATGTTTTAAAACTTTGACAGTGCATAGGAGGTTGTTATAAGAGGTTCTAAACATCAGTCTAGGTCCTAATCCAACCAAGGACAAGATGGTTTTCTCAAGGTGGCCAAGGTAGAAGATAGATCTCAGCTAAAATCCATAGAAAAATCCCTCAAGAATCTATCCATGAAGCAAGACAGCCTCAAGAGTTCTTTGAATGCTTATGAAAGAAGAGGACAACCACAACAATTCCCTAAACAAGTTAAGTTTGTAGACTTCTTTTGTGAGGCTTGTAAGGGCCATGGCCACCCCACGATTAGTTGGAAAATGTTGCACAATGTCATGGTGAACAATGCTCTTGTTCCAGATGATGACAGATAGATGGAAGATCTAAATTCCATCCATAGCATACTATGCCAGGGGTACTACAACCCCAACCAAACTAGAAAGCATCATATTTTCCAATATGGTAATCTAGGAGTAGAGAATGTAGTGTAGAAATGACCATCCCAAGCATGCAATGAAGGTTGTGCTCTTGTTGAACCAAAGCAATTACCGAGACAATTTTCAAAACCATGGTTACAATCAAGGGAAACAATTTCAAAATCCAAAATAGGTGCCACAAATACAAAAACCCACTCCTTATTCTTCCAGGGGTGACAGATTTTCAGCTATTTTGAAGAACTTCTAGTATTAATAGTCCATGATTGTTGGCCAGCTGACCCTGATTTCCAATCAGCAAGCTTACCTAAAATCTATTTATTCTCAATTGACCCAGCTATCTGCCTCTCTATGCCCTCCTGTAGGTTCTTTTTTGGGGAAACATGAGAACAATCCCAAGTACCCTGAGCATCTAAAGGTCGTCTTCACATGTTTAGGCAACATGTATGCTCCTTCCCCTATAGTGAAACCAACTTCCATCCCTATTTACTTTGACGGCAATGATGTTGTGATGGTTAAGAAGGAGCATGCACAGGACACCTCTATTAATATTGATACACAAAAGCTACTTGTGTTGAAAGACCCCAAGTAAATTATGTTGAGCCTAACATTCCCATTTACAAGCCGAGCCCCCCACCCACCTATCAAGCATGTCTCAAGCAAATAAGATTGGATGCTAGATTCTTGATATTCAAGGAATCTATGAAGAAGCTTCATGTGGACATCCGCTTCTTTGATGCCCTTTATAATATTCCATCTTGGTTTAAATATATAAATACTTTGTTGACCAACAAGTACACAACTAAAGAGTACAAGATAGTGAAATCACCAAGAACTACTTCTAACATTATCCTCAATAAAATACCTAAGAAGCAAAAGGAAACTGGTTCCTTTGGGATTAGTTGCTACCTTAGTGACAACACTTGTAGGAAGGGACTTGCAGCCTTAGGTGCAAGCATCTCCATCATGCTGTATAGTTTGTTCCAGAGTTCAGGATTCAGTGAACTTTTCTCTACTACCATGAACATTCACTTAGCATATTCCTCCATGACAAAGCCCACAGATATCATAGAGGACATTCTTGTAAAGGTCGGGAAAGATGCTTATGTCCCTGTGACTTGGTGATTATGGAAAAAAAGAGGATCTCTAACATCCTCTTTTCTTAGGCCGCCAATTCCATGCTATAGATTGAGCCTTGATTGACATAGAGGCATACACCATTCCTCTAAGATTTGGGAGAGAAACACTCGAGTTTAGGCTGTTCAACAGCATGGAGGCCCCTAGAATCCATGAGGAAATGTTCTTACTTTATTGCATTGATAAGATATCTCAGCTTAGACAAGAAGGCAATGTTATTGAAGATTCATTGGGAAAATCCTTCACTATTTTGGACAGTTCATTTGTTTATGATGAACAAGTCAGCCAATACATGTTCCATATAGATACCTTTGAGTAAGAGACTGAGGCAAAACTTGAAGAGATAAAAATGATATCTTTTGTTGAAGCAGATCCGTAACCACCAAAGGTTCCAAAGATGAAAGCACAACTTGAGGGTCTGAAGCATATTTTTCTATATGAATAGGAAACTTTCCTAGTAATCATAAATCCAAACCTCACATAAGAGGAAGAAGATAAGTTTCTAGCTAAACAAAGGATGAGGGAGCCTTGGGTTATGAAATGGCTGATTTTATGGGTGTAAGTAAAGCTATTTATATGCACATGATTCCCATGGTAGATGACTACATACCATCTAGAGACCCTCAATACAAATTGAATCCCATCATGAAGGAGGATAAATGTCTAGAGGTTATTAAGTTGCTTACTAAAATAATTATTTACCATGTTTTAGATTATCTCTAGGTTAACCCCATTCAAGCTGTTTTCGAGAACGGTGGTACCACTATGATGAAGAATGACAAGAATGAACTCATCCCCATCTGATTTTCATAGGATGGAGGATTTGCATTGACTATAGAAAGCTGAAAAAAGTTATAACGAATGATCATTTCCCCTTCCCTTCCTTGATTCAATCCTTGAGTGTTTGGCACATCAAGAACTCTTCTGCTATCTTGACAGTTAATATGGTTTCTACTAGATTCCTATTCATCTCTGAAATCAAGAGAATACCACTTTCATATTCCCTTTTAGTACATATGCCTTTAGGAGGATTACTTTTGGGTGATGCAACACCCCCACCACTTCCAATGTTGTATGGCCTCCATTTTTGTAGGTTTGATAGAAACAATGATGGAAGTATTCATGGATGATTTCTCTATCTACACGACTCTTTTGAATCATGTTTGCATCACCTATCTCTGGTGTTAGAAAAATGTTAAGAAGTACATCTGGTACCGAATTAGGAGAAATGCCACTTCATGATGAAGCAAGGCATTGACCTTGATCACAAAATGAGTGATCGAGGAATAGAAGTTGACAAAGAGAAAATTGAAACTATTGCAAAGATTGAATCAGCCTCGAGTGTCAAAGAATATTGTTCTTTCATGGGACATGTTGGGTTATAACGTCGTTTCACCCAGGAATTCTCTAAGATTACAAAGTTGATGACTGATGAATCCTCCAGATTCATCCTCACAGTTGCCAATTCTAGGGATTTTGTGCGTCATATTGACTTATTTACCCTTGTTTTGGGTTACACTGAGTATCTCCTCAGTTTCATGTAAATAGTTCCCTAATAGTCCTAATTACCAGTTTATTTGATGAATGCATATTCATCATGTATTCAAGTCACCATCTTGGGCTCAATTCTCTCACTTTCATTTACTTAATCTTACAAAATGCAAGATTGCTTAATTGATCCAATTATCAAGATTATTAATTAAATTCTATATTGATTTTATGCAGGATATGATGAGGATGAACCATCAACTGGAACTTACCTCCACTCAAGATCCTCTCAACCTTGGCCTTTGATCAATCGTTCTTGACCAAACGGTTTTACCTATTCGGTCTTGATCAATCATTCTTTACCAAACGGTTTGCCCTATCGGTCTACCCATTCGTTTTTGACCTCTTGGTCATAGCCATTCATCCACACGGTCTTGGCCTTGCGGTTTGCACCCCACTACACGGTTTCAAAACTGTGAGCTTTATATGCCATCAGATCTCAGATCAATGCCTCTCATTCACCTCCCCACACGGTCCTTCTCCTATCGTTATGCCCTAACAGTTTTGTCCTCCTCTCGACCCCCGCTTCACAGTCTCAAACCGCGTGAGGCCTCACGGTCTCAAGACTGTATGAGCATCCAACTATCTGAGACCATGAAGATAATCATGCTTGTGTCCTCTTCGAAAAACAGTTGTGCCACTGCCATCATTAGAAGTAGATTGACGCAACGCACGATCCCGCCTCCTTCCCTAGCAACGCCGTCCTCTTCCTTCCTCTCTGTCAACCTATTGTTGCCTTCCTCTACCTACATGCAACCCTAAGGCAACCGCACCTCCGCCAGTAGCAGGTCGACGCCATCATCACCTCTCACCTATAGCGTCACCTCCGTCTCCTTCACCCGCCCGCCTCGACACCACCATCGCCCAACGCACCTCAACCACTCGCAGCGCTGCCTCCATGCGGTGACTGCTGCAAGAGTCCTCATCAACAGCAACACCTGTCAGCTGCAACTGTGATCACCTTTGCGACTTCACCAGCGATCTCCTGCCTACCCACCGGTCTGCCCTAGTGATCTCAAGACTTCTAGCTCCCTAGCGGTCTCCAAAACCATTAGGGTAGTGCTTGTGTCCCAAAACACGAAGAACAAACAGTGCAAAACCGATGGGATCGAAACTGTTTGAAGGTCAGAGACCGTGAGGAAGTGGCGAGGAAGCAAGACTGTAAGAAAGATCCAAATAGCGAAGACTGATTGAGCGATAGGACCGTTTGGATGAAACTGTGAAGGCTGCTGAGATCCAAAACCATGAGGCCAAGGATCGTTGCTCTGAGACCGTGTGAGCGTGTAAGTTTTAGATCGTGAAGAGACCGTGAGGATGATTATCAATTCCCCAAGACCGAAAAGATGATAACAGCTACCTAAACCGTGAAGGCAGAAGTGAAGCACACTAATATCAAGACCGCATGGATGCCTAATCGGTTTTCCAAAACTATGTAAAGTACCCACACCAAAACTGTGAAGCCAAACTGTAAAGCCAAATTGTGAAAATTGCAACCAGGTCCAAACCATGTAAGAACCCATCAGAGCCTATAAATAGGACCAGTAGGGTCCTCATTTGGGCATTAGATCAGGGAGGCCGCAAGGCTACTCCACTAATACCTCATCTCCACCAAGCTCTGCATGGCCCTACTCGTACGTCTCCAGTGATGCACATGAAGATCGAGGTAGTAAGAGACAGACTTCATCGACAAAGTCGGAGCAGTCCCGAAGACTGGGGCAATCCACACCGGGCTATTGCAGATCTACTCTTCTACTCCGATGATGCTTGTTCTGTCTTTCTTCTCTGTCTTTGTTGCTCCCTCTATGAGGATCGAGTAGTGTAATTCACTGGGGTGCGGGGACTATCCCCTCCACCCATGCTTTGTAATCTGTACCTAAAGATGTTATCTTTCTGATTCAATGCTAATAGTTTCATTGCATGCTAGAATGTTGGACGCTTTCTTGCATAATCTGTTGTCATTTGTTGTGGATTGTCTACGTCTACTCTTGAGACTTGATTATTGATTTAGTGTTGGTTCTTGATGTATGTATCCACCACACATCTATTTTGGTATCTAGGAACGCCTTTCAAGGAGTGGAGTAAACTCACCTCCATCGTTGTACTTTCATACTATGAAATGGAATCAGTTGACATATGAAAGTACAATCTTGATAGGTTGAGGAATACACTATGCAAAGGGAGTAATGTAAAGTAAGTGACCATTCGTTCAAGGATGGCTGGCATTGCAACACTCCCACGTTTCTCATAGCTATGTCCTCGAAAGAGGGATAGTCTATAAGGATACTAATTGAATTGATAATATTGCTCGCTTGTTAGTCTTTTGATGCACGTTTCACGAGGTTGAGTAAGACCTCCCTTCGGAGGGCACATATCTCCATTGACACGCAGATATGTACCGTATGGGAGCTATTCAACCTGTGAAGGATGTGTGCAATGCTCCTTGTCTGAGAGGGCATCGGCATTGCACAACATCTATGTATCTTGCTTGTAGGTCTTGCTATGTTGGTACAGGTATAATGCATGTGTGGTGGTGGTGAATATCTGCATCACCCTAGTGATCCATCATCATCTAATAATCTTAGATTTCAAACTTTAACTAGATTTCATACTTGCCTTTACTTTTGCATGTTCTAGATTAGATTAGATTAATCCTATCAATCTCTTGGTTGTAAATGATTAACTTAGATCGAGACGAAATGAGATAAAGACATCTAGATTCTTCACGTTGTCCTTTGGGTTTGATTCTAAATTTGTACTATGATAAGGATTCCACACTCTTGTGGGGTTGGAGCATTTATCTAGCACCAGTTGTAGGTAAACCTAGAGAGAACATCAATTCCCTAGGGTTTTTGGTGCACATTAGGGCTTCCATTAGAAGAAAAATCTTTTGATGTAAATCCTAGCCTCATCAAAAAATGGCACCGTTGTCGGGTACAACGTCGTAAGAATCGTATTCATCAAATTCCGTATCGACCTAGGTTTCTCTAGGGTTTTTTGTTTTCTTTTCAAAAAAAAGGTGAAAACCTTAGTCTCAAAGTTAAAGTTTTTATTGTATACTCTCTTGAATTTGAAGTTATTGATCAAGCCTGATAAACACCTTCTTTAATTTAAGGTAACCAGTTCTTTTCAAAATGAAGCAGTCAATGCCACCAACTGTTAGATGTCAATTATGTGGCGATTATTCCCATTCATCAATCAACTGCTTCAATGATCCTCCTCAGTACGTAAGCGCACTACGTTAGATGATCACAAATCGTATAGTTGGGAAACTCAAGGCAGCCTATTCACATGACTATGGATATAACACAAGTTATAATCCATATCCTCCTGGAAGCTACTACGAAGAGCCCAATTATTACAGATTCCAAGGCATAGATTGCAATGCAGAAGGAAATCTGGATTACAGTGCAAATCAATACTACAATGAGGAAAGATACTATCAACATCAACCCAATGGGTATAGTGAAGAGCCTTACTATGAAGATCGATACACATCAATAGAGGAACTACGTGCCCTACGAAAATCGATGGCTCAACAACTAGCTGATCAGACAGCCACAAACAAGAAGTTGATAGCCGAGCTTGATCAACTTATGCAACTTGTCCACACTTCTAAACAACATGAAGAACAGCCACCAATTTCCCTTGAGCACACTCCTCATCCGCATATTGCAATCGATTACGATGACAATTATGATATCATGTGGGAGGTGCCTTCCAATGATCTTCTAGCATCATTGCAGGGAGAGGAATCATCCTCAGAGTTAATGATTGAACCCGAGGATGATTCCTCCATAGTATCACAAGAAAAAGAATCATTTTCTGAGCCAAGGTCTGACTCGGAAAATGACTCCTGTACTATTCCTTTAGAAAAAAATTTGATTGGACAATATGAAGCTTATCTACAATTGGGAGATCAATCGAGGATAAATTTTGGTATTCACCCATCTTCTTCCCCCACATACCCAGATCCAACCTTACAGATTGAGGAGCAATCAGCAATGATTGACTCCCTATACGACAAATATTCTTCAACTTCAGTTGTCTTGTTGATAAATTCCAATGAAGAAGGGTCTGCGTTACAAGAACTTTACACTCCTTCATAGTTAGACTTAGATGAATATGAGACTGATTCAGATAAGGAGATGCCTTTTATGCAAGAAACTCAAATGTATCCATTATTGGAACAAGATCTGATTTGTCCTTATGAAGAAATTTTTTATCATTCGACTGATCTAGGAACAGACTTTGAGGATGGGACTGATCAAGATCTTGATTCAGGTGTGGACCATACCACTCTCAGTGACCCTTATGATGATGAAAAAAAATCTCAAGATGATGATTCTATGACCAATCCTTTCCAAGAAAGGACTTTACTAGAGCTGCCACCTCCACATGAGGTCCAGATGGAGCCATCTCCCGAGCAAGAGTTCTTCCTTCCAGTGGAACATTTCTTGAGAGTAAACTACAAGGAAGAGTCAGAACAACATCTTGACTCTAGGATGGGATATGTAGCTCCATCCCACATCCATGACAATTCCCCAGGGGATGATGGGCCCCAAGATGATGACTTTATGACCAATCCTTTCCATGAAATGATGTTACCTGAGTTGCCATCCCTAGAAGAAATCCAAACATAGCCAGTTCTTGAACATGAGTATGTTCTTTCCATTGAATCTCCTTCTAATCACTTGAATGAGTTGATGGTGTACTATGAAGAGAAACACGAACCATCTCTTGATTTTGGAATGGAATACAATATTTTTGTAGACCCTTGTAATGACAAGGAGAACCTTTGGGAAGACATCGAGCCACAAAACATATAGGAGACTAACATATCTCCATTACTTGAACAAGGTTATATTCTTCCCATAGCAACTTCTCCCGAATAATTAATAGAACTGGAGGTGTGCTATGTGGAAGAACTGGAACAATAGCCTGACTTAAGAATGGAGTATATTAGTCTCAATATTGAAAAAACATATTCGTGGGAGGATTATAGTCCACAAAACGATATGCCATGGGCTAACCCTTCCCACGAAAAGACATCACCAGAGCCTCTACCTCAGGTTCTCATGATTCCTTTATCTGAACAAGAGTTCGTTCTACCTGTTGAATCTCCCTTTAGTTACTCAGACGAATTAAGAATGCACAACGAAGAAGAATTTTAACAACACCTTAACTTTGGAATGAAATATGATGCTCCTATCGACCCCAACATTGATAATGATAACCCTCCAGAGGACACATGGCATAAAAATGATAATCCTCAGAACAACCCCCCTGATGAAGAAATGTCACCCTGGCAACCACACCCTACGTAAGAAAAGTTGGGTGATGAAATGAAGCCTGAACCGGATCCACCACCTGATCTGGTATGAGAAGAAGTTCAAGTGTTCGACCCTCTATCAACTGCTTTGGATCATGAAGAAGGCAGCTTGATTCTGAATTATTAGGGCATGCCACAACTGGAGGACACAAATAGGCATGACTTTGATTATTTGCCTAATCCTCCTGTTTCAACTGCATATACTCCACCTCCTTCATTGATGGGGGAAGGCCTTTGGATTCTTATGGATGGACAAAGAGGTGGAAGAAATGTGAATCCAAGTCATCCAGAAAACCCATACGAGTTGCCACGACCACCTAGTCAACAGGTTGTCTATAACATCCCTAACCTGGGTTATGTGTTAACCCTAGAGGTTTTGCTTAATAAGGTTGAGTAGATTCTTAATCTTATCTTGGGAAAAGTAATTAGGGTTCATGAGAAACTTATGTTTCAATTTTGGTCCTGTTTGAACAATATTATTGAATCAATGTTTTGTTTGTTTTGGACTAAAGTGCAAATTACCCAAGTTGAGGGGTTTATGTGCAAATTGTGCATGATAATATTTTCATCATGTGTTGAAGCATCATGAGAGTGAATATGATGTTGAGGTATGGCTTATGGAAGCCTGAATACCAAGAAAGAGCTGATAAAGCAATGTTGTGCATTAAAACCTAGTTTTGGTGTAATGTGCAATTTACCCAAAACCTAGGGTTTGATATGCAAATTACCACTTCAATAAAGTCCCTAATGTTTCTTGGAATCATGTAGAGCAAAGAAAATGATAGGGGCATCTCATTTGAATTAATATGGAGGAGAGAGAATCTTGATATTAAAATAATCAAGATTTAATCCTAAGTGAAACCCTAATCCAATTTAGGGCAAAAATGAATGTATTAATTAAAGGGCCTTCAACCAAAATGTTATTGGTTTATTTTGAATAAGGATGTACGTTATTTTGCCAAGATAAGGAACGAAAATATCTAAAGGAGGTGAAACTCCACTCACCTTATTATAAAGGAAAGTAATTTCCACTCACATATGGGATATTAATATAATAAGCATTAAGGTGCTTATTTTCTTTTCCCTTATTTCATGGATAATGGAAGGTAGTTAGGTGGGGATAGAGATTCCCTTGAATGCAAGAAACCAAGGGGGAAGTGGTGGCAACAATTTTGGAATTAAAAGACTTTTATAAAGTATCTTCTCTCCCCTCAATTTTCTTATAAAAGTACCTTTTCCAAGCCAAATGAAAGGCTTTTATGACCCCACTTCTTCTCCTTGCTTTCAAAACCGACCAAGAAGTCTAAGGACAGCAGGGAGCACGTCCCCAACCTGTTGGTAAGCCTTTGATCTTCGTTATTCATGATTTCATGGTGAAAATCATAAAACAATGTGTAATTCCTTCATTTCTTCACTCAATCTTCAATACTAGCCGATCATTTCACTCCAAATCTTGAAGTTGAGCCTTGGAATAGTTGGAGAAGCTTCATCCACCATCAGATCCGTGTAGCTTGGAGCTTGGAGATCAGATTTAAGGCGGGTTTTATAACTCAAACCCTTAATCATTGATATTGCATCAATTCTCTATACTTTGTTGATTGTTTTCTTTAAATTGCTACACTCTTATTTCTTTGCTGCAATTTCCATCAAGAACGGTTGCTGTTCTTGGTTGTTCGAAGGAAGGGGATGATTACATCATCCTAGATGCTTATCCAAATAAAAGTAGCAAGCCAAACGGTTTTGATAGCTATTCCAAATCGTTTTAATTTGATTGGCTATGCGGTTTCAGCAAACCGTTTAAAGGCAAACGGTTTGAAACCGTTTGGGAGCAAACGGTTTCAAGACCATTTGATATGGTTGACCAAGCATTTACCGTTTGAGAATTTTGTTCCTAATTATGTAGGCTAATGACCCACCAAATTTTAGGGGTTAACTCCAAAGGAATCGTAGGTTTAAGGCCAACCAATTAGGAAAATCGAATTGAATTAAATGCTGATTTTCAACCTGATTAACTTGACCTGTTTGGGAAAACGGTTTCAAGACCGTTTGAGTGAGTTGAACAAGCGTTGACCGTTTTGGATTCCTGTTCATAATTATGTTGGTTGATGACCCTCAAAATTTGAGGGATTAACTCCCACGTAATCGTGAGTTGAAGGCTAATCAATTAGGGAAACCTAATTGGATTAAGTGCTGATTATCAATCTGATATAATTGAACTTTTTGGGCAAACGGTCTCAAGACCCTTTGAGTGCGTTGACCAAGGGTTTACCGTTTGGTATTACTGTTCCTAATTATGTGGTATAATGACTCACCAAATTTTAGGGATTAACTCCCAAGGAATCGTGATTTGAAGGCTATTCAATTGGGCAAACCCTAATTGAAAACAGTGCTGAAATTCCAATGAGTTAATTGGAGATTTTGGGTTGATTAGCCCAAACGGTTTCAAGACCGTTTTGGGATCACCCAAACGGTCTCAAGACCGTTTGGGGGTCACCCCAAGACCGTTTGGAGGTCTGGGGTCAAGTATAGTTGACCAATTGAAGGTCTAAAGGTACCAAATCATATTTCAATTAAGTGTTGATTCGTTGATCAACTCGATAGACCAAACCTTGATGAAATTTCACTAGAATCCAAAGGTTGGACGAGACAAACGGTCTCAAGACCGTTTGGAGCTCATCCAAATGGTATCAAGACTGTTTTGTGGTCACCCAAGACCGTTTGGAGGTCTAGGGTTGAGTATGGTTAGGTGTTTGAAGGTCTAAAGGTACCAAGCTGATATACAATGCAATGCTGATTTGGTGATCAATTCCATGATCCAAACCTTAATTGGATGGCTTGGATTTGAGTGATATGATGGGCAAACGGTCTCAAGACCATTTGGAGGTCATCCAAACAACCTCAAGACCATTTGGGGTCAGGTCATACCCAATTTGGATGATGGTTCAAAAGTTTCAAAGTAAACAATCTTGTATTGATGAGTGTTGTTGAATCATCGATTCTAAACCCTAATCCAATTGAATCAAACCCTAATTGATGACCAAGTGAGTGTCAATTGAGGGTCAAATCAGTTGAAGGTTGACCTACTAAACTCAATTGAAGTATGAGCAGAGGTCCAATTGATGATTGGTTCCATGAATTCAATGGTTGAAGATCCAATGCAATCAATTAAAACATATTTAGTAGCTTGACTGATGATCAACTTCAAAGCTCTAATTGGTGTTTATAAACCCTAATTCCATTGAGATCAGACCCTAATTGAAGTTCCAATTAAGGGATGAGTTCATGACTCAATTGATGATTGAGTTGATGATCCAATTGGTTGAGATTCCATAGATTGGAATTGAGTGTTGTTGAAGTCTATATTGACTCTTTGGTCCATGCGGTTTTGAGAGGTTTGGACCAAACGGTCTCAATACCGTTTGAGTCCAAATGGTCTCAAACCGTTTGAGACCCATGCGGTTTCAAGTCCATGCGGTTTCAAAGCTTTTTGCTTAAACGGTTTCAAACCGTTTGTGATTCAATTTGGTTAATTCAATTGGATGCCCAATGCAATTGAAGGATCAATTGGTTAATCCAATTGAGTACTTAAAGTAATTGAAGGAACAATGGGTTGATTCAATTGAGTACCCAATGAAATCAAAGACTCAACTGACTAATCCAAATAGATACCTAGTGCAATTGAAGGTTCTATTGATTAATCTATTTGGATGCCTCATGTTATTGAAGGTCCAATTGATCAAACCTTTTTGGAAACCTAATGTAATTAGGTGAGAGATACCTTAATGGTACCAATTAATAATGCATAACAAATGCATGGATCCAATACATGATGAAAACCCTAATTGAGGTTGATTCCATGTATAACCCTAATAAGAGGTTGTCTACATATGAAATCACTAATTAGGATGAATAGTAAACCCTAGTTGAGGGTGTATCCATGTAAAACCATAGTTGAGGGTGCATCCATGTGAAACCCTAGTTGAGGGAGTATCCATATGAAACCCTAACTGAGGGTGCATCCATGTGAAACCCTAATTGAGAGTGATTTCGTGAGAAACCCTAATTGGAAATGATTAGTAAACCGTAATTATGAGCAACGTGTTATGAAACTCTAATGAAGGGTGATGCTATATGCAATCTCTATTCTAAAAGAGGGGAGATGATATGTGAAACCTTAATCCCTAATGAAAGAATAGAATTCATACTTGAATAGGATTCAAGAGGTGAACTCCTGTAGCACAACCGTGTTAGGCAGCACGGCCGTGGTATCTTTCCTTTGCACGACCGTGCAAGGTAGCACGGCTGAGGTGGATTCACTTTGCACAACCGTGCAAGGTAGCACGACCGTGGTGACTTTATTTGCACGAACGTTCTTGGCTGCATGGTCGTGGTACTCGAAGCTTGACTTAGAGTTGTTTTGAAAAGGACCTAGCATGGTCTTTTTATTAATTCCTGACTTATGTATGAATCCATAGTATTGGCAATAGTTGTATATTCCAAGTAAGTGACAATTGATCACTACTTTACATGATGAATGTGATAAACTGGTGCATAAAGTATTAGGATGGGTAATACCCTAATACAAGCTAAGTATGTGAACTTAAGAAAGTTAATGGTGTTGAGGGAAGTGAGACATCAAGATATGATAGATATCATATCCAACACCCCAAATACTGGTATACCTTGTTGTGATATAAGTCCAATATGATTGGATGAATGATACATGAGATGTGTGACGGAAATCCTAATCCTGGTAAAGGATTAAGGGTAATACCCTTGAATTATTAATACATTGTTTTTGCATGATGTTGATACATAATTGATGTGCTGCTATCATATGTGCTAACCATGCAGGTATCATGAGATGATGGGCATAGCCAGGTATGTGCTGTGATATGTTATTAATTTGAATTTGTTTATTGGGCCTTGTGTGCCATAATATATCTTGTTGTCTGATAAGAGGTAGCAAGAGAGTTAATAGACCTCAAGTATCATACTTACCTTGGTCAAATGACCTAAAGGTGTTAGTTACCTAAGGAAGTGGTAACAATGCTCAGGTGATGAGCTAAGGGTTTAAACACCCAGAATCACATGGTTAGGGTATTGAAATTGTGAAAGGATGAGAATTTCCAGTGGTGAATTAAGGGATTAAGATCCCAACACTTTATGAAAAGAATATGGCTACGGGCCATGACTCCACAATGATAATACCAGGCTTTAGATATATGATCTGATCCTGAAGAGAGTTAAAGCCGTGGTAATGATTATGTAGTTTGAATAGATGTTATACATGTTCTTTATATTCCTTAAAGGATAAATGACATGTTGATTCTATCAAGTTATAGTTGCAATGCTTCTGATATAGAATAATGTTCTAATCTGTTAGACATTAAAATATTTGCTGCTATACAAATATGATTCTTCCATTCATATTTATCTTCTTAAGTTGCAATAACAATGTTACTGGCGGAGAGTTATAACTCTCGCTGGGGCAATTTTTATAATTGTCTCACCCCCATGGGAACCACATTTTTAGGTGGACGCGGACGAGGAGATAGGAATCCTTCAATAGGTGAAGGACAACAATAGCAGCAGCAGAGACAGCAGTGATGTCTCAGGCGGAGACACTGACTGTTATGCCTTGTATAGATGTAAATAGAGTCCTATGTGTCGTCTCTGTACTCTCAGGTCCTCGGAGTAGTAGTTAGTGCTTTCGAGATTTTGGCTTAGAGCCTCGAGATTTTATACTGCCTGTGTTTAGCTTGACATGACAGTTAATGCTTGTAATTCTCAAAAGGAGATGATATAGAATATGTACCCGTGAACAAGAATGTAATTATGTTACTTTGGTTCTATGTGAGAAAGTTTTCCTTCAATGGATATTTTGATAAAAAGGTTTTAATTTTTAGTGATTTTTGCTAATCCGCTTCTTGATGAACGCTTCCGCATTAGTTAATCTTGTTTTCGTGAGACGGTCGTCACATTGTCCATGCCACTTCCTCACTCTCAGTTCTGACTACCATGAAACATCTTCGTCAGACCTTCTTTCAATTGTGAGGACCGCCTGGTTAACACTACGCAACTTTTCCCCTCCATCTCGAACCTAGTATTTGCTCAGAAATGAGAAAACTCGTAGGTTCGAGATGGAGGGTGGGTGGTATGTTTCTCACTCCACCCTCTATCTTTACTACTTTCTGCTTTTCCATTCTAGTTTCTCTTTCTTTATTTTTCTGCATTTTTTCATAATTTCATAGTCTTCTTTAAATAAAGACTTTATCTAGTCAGCTTTTGTTTTTTGAATATGTGTTCATCACCTCTTTTCATTGCAAATTCATGAGAAAAGAATTCTTAAAACTAGCTGATACATGATTTCATCTTGTATAGCCTATGAACCCTAATGTCATATCTTTAATAGAAAAAGATGATAAGCTTCAATAAGGCTGAGATAGATCAAATGCATCATGCCTCTCACTGACTAATGGATCAGCTGTATGGAATTCTCATTTGAAGTTTTATGATGTCACTATATGAGCAAACTGCATTATGATCCGAACACTCACCAACCATGCCAAAACTTTAAGTTCGGTGCGGCACGCCACACTCTTTTGTAGTGAAAGCTAGAACATTGTCGAACTTTAAGTTCGGTGTGGTACACCACACCCCTTCTTCTATAACTGCTTCCTCCATACCCCTCAATACATAACAAGGGCGTATCACCTTCTCATTTTGTTCAGAAAGTATACGATGATGATTGTGTACAAACCAAGGTTGAGGAAAAATCTACCCCGATTCCAAAAAGAGGCTCGGCAGCCCAAATATACAAAAAATCCAAAAATACCCTTTCTCCTAAGCCAAGTGAGAATGAATAAAAGCCAGAGTGTGAATAAAAGCATGAGAGTTGTGCCCTGAATAAGGATAACTGATAAAGGTCTTGCCCAGCCGGTAAATTAGTTGCCCTCATAAAGGTAGATGTGTCGTGCCCGGTAGTGAGATCCTAAGGCTCCAAAAATGACCCCTTACCTCCTCTCGAAGAGGTAAGTTAGCCAAAAGCCTTAAGCCAACCTATACACACTTCTGAGTTACCTTAAAAAAAATCGGGTGTAAGGCTAAGTCAACCAGAGTTGTGCAAAAAACACTCAAAGTATCTTGATGAATCCACCAATAATAAGAGTCTTGAATCGATTAGAGGAGAGACTCTTATCCCTTGATCACACCCTTATTCTTTCCTTTTTCAACCTACTGGCACCCCATTTGCCTCTATTTCAACCATTCTCTTGAAAACACCAGCAACGGATCATATACATGTTTGATTGATTCTGCAGGTCTTTTCACAATCACATAAAACTTTTAAACATGACTGATATAGCAGAGAGTGAGAAAGAAATACTTCATTAAAGTGAACTCAGAAACGAGGATATCATAAGATGTATTATGTGATCTAAAGAAGCCTTGATGTTGTATCGATCTGAGCCATGAACAAAATTATGATATGACATAAGGATGAGGCAATCACAAGATGAACGATTTCATCGGAGACTATTTTAAGTTTTCCGTTCCTCGGGATGAGCAACGCTTAAGTTCGGTGTGGTGATGAATCCTCCAGATTCATCCTCAGTCACCAATTCAAAGGATTTCTGATGTTTTTGCCCTAATTTTGTTTTGCCTCGTTTTTTTCTAAGTTTCGTGAAAATTCTGACACTTGCACGAAGATGAGGTAATTACGAGATGAACGAGCCTTTTGGCGACTGTCTTAGGCTTTTCTGTTCCTCGGGACGAGCAATGCTAAAGTTTAGTGTGGGGATGAATCCTCCATATTCATCCTCACAGTCGCCAATTCTAGGGATTTTGTGCCTCATATTGACTGATTTACCCTTGTTTTGGGTTACTCTGAGTATCTCCTCAGTTTCATGTAAATAGTGCCCTAATAGTCCTAATTACTAGTTTATTTGATGAATGCATATTCATCATGTTTTCAAGTCACCATCTTGGGCCCAATTCAGCTCAATTCTCTCACTTTCATTTACTTAATCTTACAAAATGAAAGATTGCTTAATTGATCCAATTATCAAGATTATTAATTAAATTCTATATTGATTTTATGCAGGATATGATGAGGACGAACCATCAATTGGAACTTACCTCCACTCAAGATCCTCTCAACCTTGGTCTTTGATCAATCGTTCTTGACCAAATAGTTTTACCTATTCGGTCTTGATCAATCATTCTTTACCAAACGGTTAGCCCTATCGGTCTACCCATTCGGTTTTGACCTCTCGGTCTTAGCCATTCATCCACACGGTCTTGGCCTTGCGGTTTGCACCCCCTACACGGTTTCAAAACCGCAAGCTTTCTATGCCATCAGATCTCGAATCAACACCTCTCATTCACCTCCCCACATGGTACATCTCCTATCGTTCTACCCTAATGGTTTTGTCCTCTTCTCGACCCCCGCTTCACGGTCTCAAACCGCGTGAGGCCTCACAGTCTCAATACTGTATGAGTAGCCAGCTATCCGAGACCGTGAAGATCATCACGACTGCCTCCTCTTTGACAAAATTGTTGTGCCACCACTATCATTAGCAGTAGATCGACATAACGCACGATCCCACCTCCTGCCCTAGCAATGTCGTCCTATTCATTCCTCTCCGTTGACCTATTGTCGCCTTCCTCTACCTACCTGCAACCCTAAAGCAACCGCACCTCCAGCAGTAGCAGGTCGACGTCGTCATCACCGCTCACTTGTAGTGTCACCTCTGTCTCCTTCACCTGCCTGCCTTGACGCCACCATCGCCCAGCGCACCTCAACCACTCACATCTCTGCCTCCACGCGGTGACTACTGCAAGAGTCCTCATTGACAGTAACGTCTGCCAACTGCAACAGTGATCACCTTCGTGACTTCACCAGCAATCTCCTACCTGCCCGTCGGTCTGCCCTAGCGGTCTCAAGACCGCTAGCACCCTAGCAGTCTCCGAAACCGTTAGGGTAGTGCTCGTGTCCCAAACCGTGAAGAAAGAATAGCACAAAACTGATGGGATCGAAACCGTTTTGAAGGTCAGAGACCGTGAGGAAGCGGTGAGGAAGCAAGACCGTGAGAAAGATCCAAACAGCGAAGACCGATTGAGCGAGAGGACCATTTAGATGAAACCGTAAAGGCTGCTGAGATCCAAAACCGCGAGGCCAAGGATCGTTGCTCCGAGACCGTGTGAGCGTGTAAGATGCAGATTGTGAAGACCCTCATGGTCTCAAGACCGTGAGGATGATTATCAGTTCCCCAAGACCAAAAAGATGATAACGGTTTCGTAAACCGTGAAGGTAGAAGTGAAGCAGACTAATCTCAAGACCACATGGATGCCTAATTAGTTTTCCAAAACCGTGTAAAGTACCCACACCAAAATTGTGAAGCCAAACTGTGAAAATTGCAACCAGGTCCAAACCGTGTAAGAACCCATCAGAGCCTATAAATAGGACCAGCAGGGTCCTCATTTGGGCATCAGATCAAGGAGGTTACAAGGCTACTCCACTGCTACCTCATCTCCACCAAGATCTGCCTGGACCTACTCGTATGTCTCCGGTGGTGCACATGAAGATTAAGGCAGCAAGAGATGGACTTCATCGACAAAGTCGAAGCAGTCCCGAAGACTGGGGCAATCCACACTGGGCTATTGCAGATCTACTCTTCTACTCCGATGATGCTTGTTCTATCTTTCTTCTCTGTCTTTGTTGCTCCCTCTATGAGGAGCGAGTAGTGTAATTCACTGGGGTGAGGGGATTATCCCCGCTACCCATGTTTTGTAATCTGTACATAAAGATGTTATCTTTCTGATTCAATGCTAATCATTTCATTACATGCTCAAATGTTGGCCGCTTTCTTGCATGATCTATTATCTTTTTTTGTGGATTGTCTACGTCTACTCTTGAGACTTGATTATCGATTTAGCGTAGGTTCTTGATGTGTGTATCCACCACACATCTATTTCGGTATCTAGGAATGCCTTTCAAGGAGTGGAGTAAACTCACCTCCATCATTGTACTTTCATACTATGAAATGGAATCAGTTGACGTATGAAAGTACAATATTGATAGGTTGAGGAACACACTCTATGAAGGGAGTGATGCAAAGTAAGTGACCATTCATTCGGGGATGGCTAGCATTGCAACACTCCCACGTTTCTTGTAGTTATGTCCTTGAAATAGGGATAGTCTATATGGATACTAATCGAATTGATAATATTGCTCGCTTGTTAGTCTTTTGATGCACGTTTCACAAGGTTGAGTAAGACCTCCCTTTGGAGGGCACATATCTCCATTGACACACGGATATGTACCTGATGGGAGCTACTCAACCTGTGAAGGATGTGTGCAATGCTCCTTGTCTGAGAGGGCATCGGCATTGCACAACATCCATGTATCAAGTATAATGCATGTGTAGTGATGGTGAATATCTACATCACCCCAGTGATCCATTCATAATTGCCTTTACTTTTGCATGTTCTAGATTAGATTAGATTAATCCTATCAATCTCTTCATTGTAAACGATTAACTTAGATCGAGACGAAATGAGACAAAGACATACAGATTCTTCACATTGTCCTTTGGGTTCGATCCTAAATCTATACTATGATAAGGCTTCCACACTCTTGTGGGCTTGGAGCATTTATCTAGCACCAGTTGTAGGTAAACCTAGAGAGAACATCAATTCCCTAGGGTTTTTTATGCACATTAGGACTTCCATTAGAAGAAAAATCTTTTGGTGTAAATCCTAGCCTCATCAATGACCAATCTTCTTCTAAAGGAAGATATTTTCTTTTTCGATGAGGCTAGCATGGAAAGCTTCAACACTTTGAAGGCCACTCTCACCACCACACCCATTATTTGAACTCTATATAGGTCTCAACCTTTTGAGATCATGTGTGATGCTAGTGACTACACTGTGGAAGTAGTTCTAGGCCAATGAATTAACAAGAAACATCACATCATCTAATGTCCCTCCAAGATTCTTGATGATGCACAATGGAATTACTCCACGGTTGAAAAAAGATATGCTCACTATTGTATATGCCTTCAACAAATTTAGATCCTATCTTGTCAGCTCTAAGGTGATGGTGTACACTGACCATGCATCCATTTGCTATTTGATGATGAAGAAGGACGTCAAGCCTAGATTGATTCACTAGGTTCTATTGTTGTAAGCATTCTATATTGAGATCCATGATCATGAGGGAAGTGATAACAAGGTGGGTGATCATCTTAGCCACATCCATCCCCCCAATAATGAAAGCATCCCCATTGATGATTCCCTTCCATATGATCAACTCATGATAGCTTCTTCCTACATTTCTTGGTTCCCAAACTTTGTGAACTACCTTGTTGCAGGAGTAATGCATCATGAGTACACATGCCACTGCAAGAAGCAAATCTTCCATCACGTCAAGTACTACTACTGGGATGAGTTGTATATTTTCTATCTCGATATTGTTGGCCTATACCGAAGGTGTGTTACTAAAGAATAAGGATAAGCAATTCTCGAGAAATGTCACTCGAGCCCAGTGGGTGGCCACATGAGCATTAAGAATACTACCTTGAAAGTCCTCCAGTGTGTGTTATATTGGCATACTATTTTCAAGGATGCCTATGAGTACATTCTTTCCTGTGATTAATGCCAGAGATTAGGAAACAATTCTAAGTGTGATGAGATGACTTTGACATATTGGCATAAGTAGAGATTTTTTATATTTGGGGAGCGGACTACATGGGTCCACTCCCCCCTTCTTGTGGCTACTCTTACATCCTTGTTGCAATAGATTATGTGCAAGTAGGTTAAGGTGATCCCCACCATCAAATGTAACTCAAGACCTGTTATGAAGCTATTCAAGGATATTATCTTTCATAGGTTTTGGGTACCACACACACTCATCTCGTATAGAGGGTCACATTTCTTGGAGAAAAAGTTTAATATATTGTTGAAAAGATATGCCATTAATCATCTAGTAGCTATGACATACCACACTCAAGCCATCGTCCAAGTCGAGGTGTACAACATTCAAATCAAGATCATACTTGAGAAGATGGTCAGAGAACAAGAAAAGATTGGGCACAGAAGCCCAATGACACCTTATGGGTATATTGAACTCCATTCAAGATACCTTTGGACATTCCTTTGATGTATGATAAGTTTTTCCATCTCTACATTGAAATTGAGCACAAAGTTGTGTGGACAATTAGACTCTTAAATTTCAACTTTCCTCTCTCCAAAAAGAAATTCTTCTCACAATTGCAAGATTTACCCGCATATCAGAACACATGTGTCTACAAAGAGCGGACCGATATGTGGCATGATGGTCACCTCAAATGAAAAGAAATCAATTGGGAGATTAAGTTTTTCCTTACAACTCCCGCTTGAGATTGTTTTCAGAGAAATTAAAATCCCAATGTCATGTGCATTAATTTATGAAGAATATCTACCTACACAGTGCATTTGTGTTGTGGCACAAGAACAAGGTGGATTTGCTGCAACTGAACACCAAGAGCAGAAACACACCATTGCCAAAGAACTCACATCAAAGGAATCATCTCCACTTCATCTTGTTAATCCCTTTACAATATGAGAAACCAAGCAAACCCAACATGAAATAAGGCGCTTGTCAGGAGGCAACTTGATGGTCATCTAGTTAGATTTTGATTTTTTCGACTAGTTAGGTTTCATTTCCATCCCATTATCTCATTTTCCTACTGAAATTTGTGGTTGAACATTCAATTGATGTAGCTTTTGGTTAGAGTTTTTCTTGTAGGTTAACAGAGATCTTGTTGACCCCATAATTGGCCAACCAGATTAGCTGGTTGTCTGACTATAGAGGTCAAAGTTTTCTCATGCACTAGATATAGGTTGATATTTCAACCAACCACTATGGTCGGTAGATCTACCTTTAGTATGTGTTTTTTCTGCAACACTTATCGCCCAATCACTTCTCCAGTTCTAGAAACCACGAAAGATTGGAAATGTTAGTGCTTATTGGATCCAAAATAATTAATTTGATCACTCGACCAAGCGATATGATCACTCAATCAGTGTGATGCCCCAAAACCATTAGTAGATTCTATAACCAAGAGCATGTTCCAGATCGGTAGATTCCTTCTCCAGTTTGGGTGACCATAGGGTGGCCAAAATCATCGATAACCACTGGAGACCCTCTAGTCAGACAACCATGCACATTGATCGCCTAACCAACCCAAAGTATCCACAAGAACCAATCCACACTGATTGACTGATCTATGATGCTAAGATCACCCAACCAACACCTTAACTATTGTGAAATGAAGAACGCTAATTGACCGATCCAGTCTCCTCAGGTCACTTGATCATCACACCTGCACCTTTAAAATCAGTGCCAAGGACAAGGGAGTCAACATCATCCTCAAACCCTCCTTTTCCATAGTAATTGATGCCCCCTTTATTTTTCCCTAACTATACTCCTATACTTCCCTATGCCCCCGGATTAGTTGATCTTAGCACTTGAGGGCCGATTGAAGATGACCCATTCACCTGACCATCACTGCCGCTTCTTCCTAGATCCAACCAGCATGGTCCACCAAAAGTTCAATCAACCTCATCCATCCTACTGTGTGATGCAAGTTTCTAAATTGGTTGATAACACTGCCACTTGCCAAACAACACACATATGCTCTCTCCATTCTTCCCCTTCCGCATCATTGCTCCTCGATGCTAGGCAACTAGATCAACCATTGTTAGTTGTTGTGCTCAAGTCTTAAATTTATAAACTCAAAAGCTACCCCTCAAGCATATGGGTGTGTGTAGTATTATCGTGGTCATCCAAGGAGCAAGGTATCACAAGGTACAACAATATTAAATTTCAACAATCTAGATATTTTTAACATGAGAGATTTTGCTATGTTAACTAAGAAATTTAGAAGAAAACAAACTAAGATATAAATCACTTGTATTAAGGATAAAATTGGATTAAGGATTCTTGATAATAGGGTTTTACATCCACATCATATCTCAAAGAACAACGGAGATGGAAATAGTAGAAATAACTCAAGGGAAGTTTTGTATCCTACACTCACATCTCGGCAGTGCAGAATAGTCCTAACTTTGTATACCACTCATGGATATACTTAGATTTGGAAAACAAACCTTTCCTCCACAACATATCACAGCCACTCTTATGGTCAAGGTAGTGAAGCAAAGGTACAAATCCTTATTCATGTGCATATCTTCCCAGATTATACAAGGAGCATAAATCATACACACAAAGTGGCCAGCAAAGCATGTAAGAAGAAATACATTGATGAACCATAGAATAGTGAAATAACTAGCATAATATATGAAATTTGTGTTCAATAGAGTTATGACATGGGAGTTACTCCCATGCCCCAGAACAAGAGTCTAACTATACATGGTTGTAGAGAGTAGATACAAGTAGTAGAGAACAAGTCTATACATCATAGTATAAGGAAATAAAATTAGATGTATGTGGAAGAAGTAAGGAAGAGTTGGAACACCGGTCAACGAGTTAAAACTCCATCCTTGCTACTAGAACCTCTCTAGAAATCTTCACTCTGGAGTGGAGAGAACAGAACGATGGAGATCCCTGCTACAATTTTTGGGAAGAAGGTAGAAGAAGAAGTTTCTTTCCTGAGAAACCACCTTTTCTCCATTAGAATGCCTCCAACTCCTCCTCGTTCTGCCTTACTTGACTCCTGCTCCAAAATGTATGAAATTGTTTATGAACAGCCCTAATATGGCTTGGGTTGTATATATAAGCATGGCACAGTTATATTCATGCTTAAGTGAAATATGTAGGTGACATGGAGTGTTAGATGGTTAACATGGAGTGTCAGTTGTGATAACTGAAGTCAAACTATCATAATCTATGATGACACAACGTGTTGGTTGGCCAACACGACACGTTGCTAAAAGTTGGGGAACTCTGCAAAATTTTGGAGTGAAGAAACAAGATGTGTTGAAATTTCAACATTGTGTGTTGCTTGATGTTAGGGGATTGTGGATCCAAATTATGCACTGAAACATAGTGTGTTGGAATCTCAATAAGGCGTGTTGGTTCTGACAAAGTGTGTTAAAATCTAGAAATGGCACAGTTTCAGCAACATTATTTTTTGAATGTTTAAATGTTTTGAGGAATATATTGATTGATGATATGATAATGTTTCTCTCCCCATTTTGATGTCAAAATGATGTACCCTATAATACAAACCACATAGCAATAAACATAACAATAAATTGGGAAATATAGCATGATCAGAGGCAACTTGAGGCAGAAAATGGATTAAATATGCATGCAAGAGTAGGCAAAAAGATTTTGGGAGCATTTTTCTCGGCAAAACACCCTAATGAGATATTGATTAATAGGTTCTATCATCATACTAAAATGATACACGTGTTACCTTATCAATTTTGTAGGAAATAAAGGCATACAAGTCATTTATCGTACTATTTAAACCTTTAGGAAAACTTCAAAAATCCCAAAATCATGGTTACAATTAT
Organism: Alisma plantago-aquatica; assembly: GCA_963693085.1. Classification (NCBI taxonomy): domain Eukaryota; kingdom Viridiplantae; phylum Streptophyta; class Magnoliopsida; order Alismatales; family Alismataceae; genus Alisma; species Alisma plantago-aquatica. The sequence goes on from OY856411.1 coordinate 849,897,602, forward strand.
TACTTGTAATTAATCGGTATACCTATTATGTAGATCAACATATGTCATGTCAATAAAATTCAATTATTTCCTAGTCCTAAGCTGGAAATGTCAAATAGCACTCAAAGAGTTATCAAAGCTTCTAAACATTCATTGATAAGTCACTTAAGATAATTGTTGGGTTATTACTAAGGGTGAGTTCAATTTTAAGTGAAATATAGGGTTTGAGTTTTCAATTAGGTTATGGTTTTTTTTAGTGTTAGAAACATCAATTATGGTTTTGACTCATGAAACCTTGTCTTAGGTAATAAACCCTAATATCTTTATTCGTGATGTTAACTAAAACATTCCAACTCATACTATAGGGAAAACATATAGCAACATGGATATTATCTTTTTCCACATGATTGGCCTCATAACTTAGGGCTATAACTAAAACTTATATTATTACAGACTATGGGTTTGTATGTATTATACTGTGTTAAGGATGTACCAAAGCTACTTTTGAAAATTATTTAAAATTGAGTTTTGAAACCATGTTCATATGATTCCTCTTGTTTTTCTGTTTAATTTGATATGTAATTTTTTCTTGATTTAAGATGTGATTTCTATTATTTTTTAAAGTTTACCATTTCTCAAGTAATATTGGTTGTTGATCTCAGTTGGAGCCCTCAGATAGTGTTTTGGGTGCAAAAGTAGGGTGGTCGTGGTCCAAAAAGCTAGCCCCTTGTTCGGCCTTGTCGGCTAATAAGGACAATCCTAGCCTAGCTTGTTGGGAGAGAGAGACCCATCCTTTTAGTCTCATTCATTGGATTTGGATCATTGATTGACAGTTGACCAATATCAACAACTATGGGTCATATCCTTAGTTGGTTGTTAGACACTGTGATATTTATGCCTGATAAAAAAAGAGAAGGAACGGGAACCACACATGACTCAGAAAAGAGATTGTTTTCCCTTTCCCTAAAGTCATAGAGTCAGCATACCCCTTTCCTATGCCATAGGAAAGGAGGGGAGGAATCCTTCTTAGCACTCTTCACGGCAGAGGCAGCTGATGGAATTAGGATCTGAGGGAGCTAGGGAGGATCAATGGTGGCCTCCACTGGTGGGATTGGGTTCACTGAGGAAAAACAAGTGTGATGAGGTTGTTTTTTTAGTGAGAGTTTGTGAGTTTTAGGGTGTTGGCCACTAGGGTCATTGCAAGGAGAGACAACAATTTTGAGGCACTAGAAATTAGTGCTCAAGGTAATAGTTATTGACAATCCACTGGAGATTGAGGTCATATTAGAGAGAGAACATAGTTTTTGGCTTACTTTGGGAGTGAGGATGTGAGTATAGAGAGATTAGGGAGGAAGAAGATAATGGATGCTTTCCTTACATGTCGAGAGGTTGGAGACAAACTTCAAGTCATTCATCGAGGGTATGAGGGTTGTGTGGGCATGCAACATGTTAAGGAGTATGGTGAATGGTCCCCTAAAGTTTGCATCACACATAGATATCACATTTGATTGATTAAACATTCAACATCCTTATAATTCAAAATTTGATACATGACCATGGTAACTCCTATGGCCATGAGATGTAAACACTACTTTATTATCAATATTCTTAGACTTGACCAAGTTTCATCAAAATAAGTCAAGGCTTGATTTTTACACTAAAACCACTAAGGCATGCATAAAAATATATATCCCATATTATATACCTAAACAATTATTCTATCAGGAAGGTTTGAATGACTTCAAATTTTAGAATTCCCCTTACTTATCTCTCATCATATTACCATAAAATATAGCAATGAAAATAGTGAGTGGCATATCATTTCCTTGTCTTTCATGACACACTTATACTAAGTTTAGTTATAAGAATACAAAATCATGTATAATCTCACAAGGTGTCCAAAATTTGGATATAACTTTTTAATTCAGTATTATAGCCAAAAAAGATCACATGTAAAACATATTTACTCAATTGAATCCCTCATTCTTGATTTGATCTTGTAGGGACTCAAGAAAATATAAGCCACCATATTATTTATCTAGAGGATTATATATAATAATCCTTATTCAATTACAACTTCTTTAAATAGGGAGAAAATTCCTTGTCATCACATCATTTCCCCCTAAAGTTAATTTTTCCCATAAAATTCAGCTCATCTAGAAAAGTGACGGGAGAGTTTTTACTAGCTCTCATGTGGGTCCATCTTCATGTTGACTCCACTGAACATTTATTCCACAACTCCTTCACCTTTGAATCCAAGATCCTCACATAGTGCCTCTAGTAAGATCCAATTACCCTAAAGCATCTAAAGGTTCAAAAATCAACAAATGTGCATGATTCTTCACATGGTTCTTGAAGTCAAACACATGGAATACATTATGCATCAAGTCATTCATGAATTGTTGGGAAAATAAGATAAAAATGTCAGCAACCTATTCAAATACTTCAAAGGACCCTCATGATTGGGTTTTAACTTTTTTTATTTGTGGGAATGGCATGGATGGATCGGATCCTTAAGTGACACAATTTTCCATGTAGAAGGGTAATTCCATGTGCTATGCATTAACATAATATTTCCATCAGGATCGGGTACTCACATTCAAATTAAGCATATCCAAGGAGGATAGAAAATCATTCACATCACATATTAAGTCTTATTTGTTTCAATCCACATTATTATGTTAGGTTAAGACAAAATTATCAAGTGACTCTTTACCCATCAATGAAGCTAGCTTAAATGAGTCTTATATATAATAATTATTATCCAAGAGGACCATAATGCCTCTCCAACATGTTAACTTCAAGGTTGAATTCACAAGTATATTAGGATGATCACTCAAGGAACCCAAGGCTTAGGTCATTCAAGCTAGGGTCTACTTGAGTTAAGACATATACTCATGACCATATACTACCCAACTCTCTTGGGTACAACCACTATATTCCTACATCATGGACCACTAACATGAGTATACAACTTTATCAACATACCACCTCTAGGGTATTGGGACTCTTCTCTCACCTAGATGTAATGTTCATTATGCATGCCTCCTCTAGGGTCTTGGGATTGTTCTCTCACCTAGATGTAAGGTTCATCGGCATAATTACCATAGCCTTTCTACCCAACATATGTATACAATAGTTAGGTCCATTCAAGACATCTATGGTATCCAATATCATCTTGTCCAAAAATGAGGTGGTCTAAATATTCTATTTTAGGAGTAACTTAGATCATGACTTTCATCATATATCACATTATAGTTTGAGGTTAGGCTCTCTGGTCACAAGCTCTGGAATCCTATGCTTGGGGTTTTCCTCCTCAAGGTCTATCCCTCTCTGGGGTTGACTAACAACAAGTATTAACACTAGGTGACCTCCTATGTAGGGAGTTGATGTATGTTGTATGTCCTGTCATTTTACTTAGACTAGTATAAGCTCAAGTTCACATGTATGAAATGAACGTCATGTTACCACCAAGCCTAAATCCTCTAGTTGATATCACACATGTTTCTTATTCACGCAAGGGTATCCAACTCATCGAGGGATTCATCATGCACTGTTGGGGATAACCACCTCCTCTTAGGTAGGTTAAGCTATAAACCACTATACACTTTTATTAGGATGATCATATATACCTACAGAGGTTGGAACCAAGACTCTCTAGTATGGTTCCAGATTCCCATTCATTGTGTTACTTTATCACATGATGTTAAAACTTTCACTTAGGTCTTTCTCAAGCAAGGGTTTATCCTTTATCTCTACCATAAGTTGGTGAGGTAATATTATTATATATTATGATCATATGATATCATTATTTTAAGCTCAATATATCCATCACAACTTTTGTGTAATACATTTAGCTACCATTCCTCTTACACCTACATTTAGATGAAATAAGTATTATGTTCCAATCCCAAATATGAAGTTCACTAATTTCACACGTAGAGATGGTGACCCACAAATCATAATTTTTTTTAATTAGGTGGAGTGATGTTCAATGAGTGACCCCTAATGAAATTTTTTAACTACAAGGTGTTCTCAAAGTCATTAATCCAAGGATGAATGTACTTTTCTCAGGGCCCTTGATTTTGTGCACAACCTCCCTTAGGATTTCTTTATCACATAAATCTTCTTATTCTTTATACATTCCCCATGCATCATTAGCCTTAGTCATTCCTTTAGGGTCACTAGGAATATATGTATGTATGGAGTGATCTCCTCCTAACCCCTCATGTCTTTTATATTATTGGAGTGAAAGTTTCCCCTGAGTGCTCAAACCTTAGGATTGAAATTCTATCCCCACCCCTTGGGTCTTTTGTACTTATGGATAAAAAGTATTCTCTTGATCATTTGAGCCTCATGTACCTCTACACCCTCCCTACCCAACCCTAGGGTTAACCTGTGTCTCTACCATGCATAGGTCTGAATGAGGTGTCATAATATTTCTTTCATATCTATCAAGATTCATATTTTCTACATAAGGGTCTCTTACAATGGCAGTATTTCATGTCTTATTGACTCATCTTGAACAAGTAGCCCTTAAATCTCATATGCATTCTGGCACAACCTATAATAGATTTATTACCACATGCATCCATCAATATAAACTCACATTCATATGTTGGAATCATTTATTTAAACATCAAAATAGAACATTTATTTTGCATAATTCATTAGGTGTTTGTAAGAGCTTACATGTCTCATGTACTATATCACCGTAACACAATGCATATCCACTTTTAGGTTTAGGTCCTTTTATGACCTCCACAGTTGTCTTGAGAATGAAATCAAAGACAAGGTGGTTCAATTCATCTTTAGAGGAGTAATCTAGTCTAGGGTGTTCTCTTATTTATCATCAGAGGGTTAGGCTCTCTAGCCACATATCCTAGCCCCATGGGCTTTGTCCTATTCTTGCACCATAAGGTTTTTCATTTTATATAGGATGACCCTCTACATATATGTATACCACTCCTTAAAGAGAGTTTGAGTCAGGAATAGTTCCATACATAACCACTGAGCTCTAGTATTTTGTGTAATATATAAGAACCTATATGTATCTCATATGCTGGTATACTCCATGTACTTGCATGACCATGACGTGTACTTTACATACTTGCATGGTTTCGTGTACTTGTACTTGCATGTCTACTTGTATATGTACTTACACAAATACTTGCCCCTCACGCACGCACATGCATGCAATCAAACGGGTACATAAAGTTGGTGGATAGGTCAGTTCACTCCACCCATTTAAGTTTTCATAACCCTGATGATGTTATGTGATTTATTTATCACAGGCATTTTCACGTACTGGCATGGACTAGTCAAGCCATGTTGGTTAGACATGTTCATGTTCTTGCTATCGATCTTTCTAGTTCTTTTCCTATATCACCCTCAAGACTCTTGGCACCCATATACAAGGCATGACCTATCCTAGCCATAAAACATAAAAAGGTTGTTATAAGAACTTCCATATACAAGGTGGCATTCCAAGTCAAGGTAAAGAATGTGATTTCTTTTTAGGTAGAAACATTTATTCTAAGTTTTGTGAAAAATAGGCATTAGCCACGGTATAGTCTCCTTCTAGTTTTATAACACAATGGCTTTCCATATAGAACCATGTTTTAATAAGTTCAAATCCATATCCCTAAAATTCTAATATTCATTTTTATTCCTATCCTTCTTTTTTCCTTAATAGGGTTCTCTTAACTTGCTTTGATCATGAGCATTGTTGGATTCATTGAACCCATCTTTAATACATTAATAAATCCCAAAATGTCTATTTATTTTCATTTATAACCTTCGGTTATGTGTTCTATTATGGTGTCGAGTTATCAGCCTTACCACATATGTGATTGTGAAGCAGTCAAAACTAGGGTCAAGGGTTATAAAGAGATGGTCTAGGAAATTCTCCCTTCTTCTCCTAGGGTATAGGAACTTCCCCAGAAGTCAACTCTTATAAATATAACATGTGTTATATTTGTTGCTAAGTTCATTAAACTGCCTCTTAATATTTTCATGTGGGTAGGCTTGGAAAGAAAGTTCTTGTAACTTCAAAATTTACCATAGACTAATTCTTGTAGTGTGTGGATCATGTGATTCCCTTCTTCTTGCTCATGTGTAGTAGGTATCATAAGGACATCTCTATGGGTATGGTACCATACTTTGTAGGTTTCAATATAGGATTTATCAAACTCAAAGATCTTAGGCTCCTTCCTGGGACTTGAGGTGCTATACAACTGCCTCCACCTATTACTAGGGTTTATATGTACCATTTTCCATTATTTATTCTAATTTCTCTAGAACATGATCTTTGATTTGATATGACTTATATATCATTGTTCATATATTAATACTTTCCTTCATCAATCATGTATACTTGAGTTTATGGTTTTAAGGATATCTTTCTTAACATAAAAAATTCTCTTTCATTTACCTTATTTAGCACATACCTAGTTTATTCCAGTTCATACTGGGCCCATAGGAGTTTCCTCAGTTTCTCTTATAGGAAGAGCATAAAAAATAAATAATGTTTCTCTTATATTTATTCTTATGACATTTTATATGCCTTAGTTGGTGGGGATGACTTATCCCTAATTTTCTTGAAACCTTATCATAGATGAGGAATATCTACATTCTAAGGTCTAGAAAGGGGTACTACTAGGTTTATAATGGGGTACATGAAACACATCATCCACTTCCATGTGATAAAGTTAAAAAAATTAAATATTTACATATTTTTTGCATTTAAGAAATAAATTATTTGTATTGATAGGGTTGGGTGAATAGTGTGCTTGGAATGGCAACCCTGAGCAGAAAAGTGACTGGGGGTGACAGACTGGGCGATCCAACACTAGCGACCGCCCCCTGGGGAACTACTAGGCTTTGGAAGGTGAAGGGAGTGGACGAAGTACCTGAGGCTATAGATCTAGATTCCAATCTATCTCAGCTTCAAGATCCAGCAAACTAGGAGTCACTCCGTAGGAAAGAGAATGGTTGTCTGCTACTTTTACATTTGAAAGAGATCCAAATTATCGAAGGAAAATTGGTGTATCTGAAGGACAAATCTAAGGAGAATGTTGATATATGTAAAATATGTTTGATAGGGTACATTCTTGATTTTAAACCTCATTTTCCCACTCTAGAAAACTATTTATCATGATTGTGGAGTCCTCACAATTCCTTTGAGATCTTCAATAGAGGGGAAGGTTTTTTCATCGTCAAGTTTATGAATCTAGATGATTTGAATGTCACGTTTTCTGGTGATTGGTATGCTACAAATAGACTGTTGGTGTTGAGAAGATGGAAGATTGGTGATTCTCAAGTTAAGACTAGATTGAAGGAGGTTCTGGTGAGGGTCAGAGTATACAACTTAATGTTAGAACTATGGGATAGTAGGATGTTTGAAAGGATTGGTTCTTTATTAGGAAATCCCCTAAAGATGGATGAACAGACCTTACTATAAGAGGATTGACTTTGCTAGGCTCCAAGTCATGATGTCATGGGAGGCCAAATACCCAGAGTTTATCACTTTAACAAATAATCATGGTGAGGACCATGCGGTGTTTATTGACTACGAATGGATCCCATATAAGTGTAGATTTTGTGGTTACTTGGGGCATGATGATTGTTTGGATTGTGCTATTGAGTTGCAGCATAGTTTAGTAGAATCTATGAGCAAAAATATGATGTGGGAGAAGAAGTACTCAGAGACAGTTGTTCATTTTTTGGATGTTATTCAATGTAGGCTTGTTGAGTATAATGTGGTATATGTTGTAGGTGGATGTCCATGAAGGTGAAGCAATTCTTGTTGAGTCTATCAGGGTGAATGATATTGTGAAATTTCATAATGAGGAACTGATGAGGCAGTCAAAGGACTTGCTTATTACAGAAGGGAGATCAATACCCTCCACACCAATTCCTATTTTATTGAGTAACTTGCCAACTAGTAATAATAGTTCTCAGAATTCCATTTAGAATGTAAATGTAACTTTTAAGAAGAGGGATAAATATTTGCCAAAATTTCAAGCAAAATCAAATGTAGGTGTTTTTCATAGGGTTGCAAACTCTATGTTCTCACCCATGTCCAACAAGTTCGGTGATCTAGAAATTATCCATGAAAATATTGAGGTTGTCAATTCAATAGACCCAGGAGCTAAATGACTCCCTCTTTGCAAATCACCTCTTGGAATGTCAGGGGTATCAGTAATAAGGTCCTAAGTGTCTAAGAGGAAGTGAGTAGGTCATTATTATCCTAAATGAGTTCAAACTAAGATCAGGAAATATTTCTAAGTGTTTGAACAAGTATTTCACTGAGTATAACTGGTTGAAAACTTGGATTCATATGTTTTGGATGGGTTGTTATTTTGTGGAGGAATGATAGTTGTAAATTTGTAATATTACTAAGTTGTCAGACTATATCAAGTGATTTATGTCAGAATTAAGATTGAAGGAGCTAGTTTTATTCTCTCTTCCATATATGATCATAATGAAGATGGTGATACAGTGAATTTATGGAAAGATTTGGATAATTTAGACAGAATGTCTAATGAGCCCTGGGCTATTATGGGTGCTTTTAATGTTGTTATAAAGGATGGAGAAAAGGTTGGAAAGCAACCTCCTACTAAAGATTCCATGGATAGTTTTAATGATTCATCTTAGACTATGGTTTGTTTGAACTTGAGATGAGTGGTCCTTTCTTAATGTGGGATGATCATCAAGATGGAGATGGATTTGTTATGTCCAAAATTTCCAAGGTGTTATATAATGCTAAGTTTTAAAATATTTTTGATGCTTTCCATGGTGAATGCATATCTAATAATATTAGTGATCATAAAAGGATCAATTTATTCATTGATGAACGAAGGAAATTCAAGTCACCATTTAGATTCATCAATAGTTGGATAAAGCATCTTGATTATCCTTCCATTCATAAAGAGGCTTGGGATAAGGAGTTAGATGATTTTTTTATGTTCAATATTTACAGAAAACTTGGTTTTCTGAGATGTAAACTTTGTGAGTGGAACAAAAAGTGTATGGAGACATCTTTGTAAATGTCGTTGTTATCAAATACAAAGATTTGGCTTCTCAGAGAAGTGTGGATTTGGATCCTTTGAATGTGGTACTTAGATTGGATACCAAGGATCTAAGGTTAGAGTCTCAGGAGGCTATGGATGCAGATGAATCCTTTTTGAGATATAAGCCACATGTGTAGTTGCTCAAAGAGGGTAATTCTAACACAAAAAATTTCTATTCATCCTTGAATACCAGAAGAAGTAGAAATTCTATTAAGTTCTTAAAGATTGATGGGGACATGATCCATGATTCTAACATTATTCAAAAAGCTATGGTGGATTATTATTCGAGTATCTTCTGTAGGGATTTTCTTGTGGTGTTTGGGAAGGTAAATGGGAACGTTCACGTATATCCAAACATCATAGTATCATGCTTACTGACCCAGTCACTAGGAAAGAAGTGGATGATGTGGTTTTAAATCTAAACAAAGATAAGGCCCCTGGCCTGGATGGGTTTAATGGCCACTTCTTTAAGAGCTCTTGGAAGGCAATTGGGGATGATGTGTTTGAGGTTGTGAAGGAGTTTTTTTATAATGGTAGTATGTTGAGAGAGGCTAATAGAACATTCATTTTTCTACTACATAAGGGTTTGGATTCTTCTATTGTTTCAAAATGAAGGCCTATTGCATTATGTAACATTTTCTATAAAATTATTTTGAAAATTTTATCTAATAGAGTTTAAAAGGTGATGCCTTCCATTATTGATGTCAATTAATGTGCACTTTTCAAAGGAAGATTAATCGAGGATGTTATTACCTTGTATAATGAGATTCTTAGTGACTTCAATAAGTCTACTAGTTCTAATTTTTGTATTCAATCCAGCATATCCAAAGCTTATGATTCAGTTTATTGGAAGTTTCTATTTTCTATTCTTCATAGAATGGGCTTTCCTTGTAAGTTGATCAGATGAATTGAGTGTATTTTTCTATCTACCTCATATCAAATTCTTGTGAATGGTGAGCCGGTTGATCATATATTCCCTTTAAATGGAGTAAGGCAGGGGGGATCCTATTGCCTCATATATGATTATTATCACTATTCAAGGGTTCTCTAAGATGATGAACATCAAAATCAAAGAGAAGGGTATTCTTCCTATTCTAAAATCAAGGTCTTTTTCTTGTTCTCATTTAGTCTTTATAGTTGATTTAATGATTTTTGCCAAAGCTGAAGATGATATTATTAGAAATAATAGATCTCTACTTGATAAGTTCAGTAAGATTTCTGGGTTGGACATTAATTACTCTAAAATTGTTGTCTTTTATGGTAAAAAGGTGGATTCTTCTTCTATTTCTAGTCTTCTGGATATGAAGGTAGGTGAGATGGAGAATTTTAAGTAGTTGGGTTTACATTATTTGTAGGGAAATTAAGGAAAAAAGCATTGTGTTGCTCTTATTGATATAATTAAGAAGAATCTTGAGAGTTGGAAGGCTAATTTACTTTCTTTTTTGGGGAGAGTTGAATTATTTAAATCAACTCTTTCAACAATGCATCTCTATTGGTTTGTATCCTTTCCTATTCCCTATTCCCTATTCCATGCTGGAGGAAATTGATAAAATATGTAGGGATTTTCTTTTTGGTCAGTCTAAAGATAAAAGGCCTGATTAAGTGGGATACGGTTCCTTTACCAAAGGAGGGGTCTTGGTATAAGGAAGAGTAAGGAAGTAGCTAAAGCATGTCTTGTTAAGAATGCATGGGATGTTTCTAGTAAAAAAGATTCACTCTGGGTCAAATGGATTGGAGAAAAGTATCTGGAGAAGCTTTTTTTTGGAGTTTATCTGAACCTTCATTTTTTTCTTGGATGTTTAATAATGTTCTGAGAATAAGAGATGTTTTATTGTCTCTCATTGAGTTCAAAGTTGGTTATGGTGATAAATTTAAAACCAGGCCAGACCCTTGGCTTAATCACAAATTTTTGGGAGATTATATTGATAAAGAAATGATTATCATGGCTGGTATTTCCTTCAATTCTAACCTAATTTCTATTATTACTAGTAGAGCTTGATGTATTCCTAAGTCTAGATGTTCATTGGATATTCTAGATATTGTGAATCATGTCAACATTTCTTTTGAGGATGATGATCATATTTCTTTCAAAAGGAGCAGATATGTAAATATTAGAAATATTTGGGAAAATATCAGAGTTAAAGGTATGGAGGATGATGGTTTCAAATGGATCTAGTGATGTAAAATTTAGTGTAATACTCTTGTTCATATATGGAAAGGAAGACATAACAAACAACCTACCTTAGATTATTCAAGAATAAGGTGAATTTCTATAGTATCCATTTGTTTTTTGCATGTGAGTAATTATGAAGATACCTTCCATTTATGCTTTGATTGCCCATTTTCTCAGGAACTTTAGAATATTAGCTTGCTAAAGGAGTGTTATTCATTCTATCTCTAGTAACTAGGGTGATATGTTTGGTATGGATGATGATAATGCTAGGGTTATTAGTATGTTGATCCTTTATCATAGCTAGCTTGAAAGGAATAGAAGAGTTCACTATAATTGTAGAAAAAGTATGGATGCTATTTGAAGGATTATTTGGCCTGATTTTGAAGTGTTCTCTTTGTGATTTGGTTCATTCCTTTTGATTTTTAATTTGTAGTCTATTCTTGTTATCTTTGGATGAGCTAATGCAAAGAGGAGTACTCTGATGGATTTGAGCATGTTATTTGTAGTTTCTTGTGATGATCTTAGGACCTGATGAGTCTGAGTTGGAGAACTTGGTTTGCTCATACTTGGTGGTTGGGTTGCTTGATGTTTTATGGTCTTTGCTTCTGAAAGGTGGCCTCTGGTGTCCTAATGGAAGTCAAGGATCATATCTACCTTGCCTTAGATCATGTTGGGTCTTTCCTTCTACATATAAATCTTGTTCTAAAACGTTTTTTCAATGTTTTGTCTACCTGGGAGCTAAGTTATGTTTTGATGAAGACTTTTTCACCTTGGATATTATTGTACAATACCTATTCTTGATTTTGATCTTTGAAGATTCTAAGAAGTCCTCTATGGTATAGATGGAAGGTTTCTAGAGATCTGAAGAGTCTAAGTTTGTGCTTGGTCTCTTTTGATTCATTCTTTTTAAAGTAGTTTGTATAGATAGACATAGTTCCTTAGACACATACATTTGTATAGCTTTTCTTACCAGTTTTGTCACCCCTTTTTCCAAAAAAAAATATAAAAAATCAAGTCAAGTTTGGACAACCAAAGAAAACAATTAGGTTTTAAGAGAAAAGAGATGAGAAGGAGACAAATTTTGAACAAGAAGACCTAGAGGTATGTTATTTTAGGTAGATCCTCAGGCTTTGGTCAGGAAATAATCACAGTGGTCTATGAGTCCTCATCAAACCAACAAATGGTGTGGAGGAAAATATTTCCATCTCTTCTTGTTCGAACAATTATGGACACCATCGCCTTTTGGAAATACCCTAATAATTCCCTTTGATAGTATAGAGTTTTTGAAACCATTATAAATCAAAATTCATTTATATAAATATGGGCTCTGATACTAATTATAATGACCCCTCCCTCATTATCCTCATTATAGGTGGACCATAGAGGCAATGGTCACTATCCAATACATCCAGAATCCAAATTTATAATAAGTAACCAATCATCATTAGTAACTCCTTACAAAAGTAGTAAAATAACTCTTTTTCAATAGAATAACAATATTATTTAATATGGGAAAGACAAAATTTTATGAAACCAAAGATATTATTTAACTATATAAATCATCTTAGTTTATATTGATCATTATTCTCTTACCTTGTAAGGTTGTATGCAGCTTCATATCAGCATTTTCCAACCTAAAATGTTGACAAATAAAGTGTGTTCAGTATATTACTATATTGTGCATGAGGATGCAACCAAAATGTGTGCATATTTATTGTAGCAACACACATGACTATTACGAATCAAATATTTGCATTTTATCAAACTTCACATTTCCCATAATATCTCAACCCAAATTTGACCTCATCTCAGAACCAATGGTTGTTCCATCAATGGACTTTGAAGTTTTTGTCCCAACATTGGGCTAATTTGTGTATGTCCTAGAATTGGACTCTTCCAACTCTTTTCATGTTGGTATTTTAAAACCCTCTTAGTGATTATACCTTATATATCACTTGGTTCTATCATCATATATAAATGATGCACATATGTCCTTATCAATTTGCATACAGTGAAGGAACACAAATCATTTATCATAATGATAAAATATTAGGGAAATTTTTAGAAATCCCAAAAGCATGATTACAATAATTTACTTAAACTTGTCAAACTGATGGGTGGGTTGGGTTTGGGTTGGGTCATTGTAGGTTTGGGTCTCACGGGTGCACATTAAAAAGATGCAATGTTAAATGGGTGGATTAATAGCACACCTAAACCCAACCCAACGGGTTGCGGGTCCACCCATGGGTGTCTGTTTAATATGGGTACAATAAAAAGTAAGTTTCTAGTTGTCTATCTACAACAAGAACTAGAATATTTCATAATAAATTTTAATGCAAACATAGAATAATGAGAGGAACCATCCACTGTGTTTGATGTCAACCACAATGTACTATCCATTACTTTGTATTAACATAACATTATAAGGAAAAAACAGTCAACTATTGTAATGTAAATTAGAAAATAAATGATATGGATGTTGCAAATGGCATAATATATCACTATAACACCACTATGTTTTTCATCTAACATTAGAAATTACTAACATAGCATGTAGTTAAAGGTTATCTATTGCATAAAATGAACATAAAAAGAATATAATTGATGTGACTAAATACAAAACATGCAACATAAGCACTATGTGTTTATAAACATAAAAAACAATGTAGAATATAACTACTTTGTTTCCATTAGAATAAAATTTTAACAAAACATATCAAGCATGGCCTTTAGGATTTGTCTTTTTACATTATATACATTACACATCAACCATTTATCTACTTTATACATGTGTATGTGTCATGTCTTTATAGTCATATATGCAATATATTTATTATAATATATTTATGTTAGTTAATTGGGTCACTTGTGGGTGCCCACGGGTCACCTGTGAAACCCTCTATTTAAACGGGTGGGTATGGGCTTGGATGATTTCTAGCGGGTATGAAATTTCATCACCCAAACCCGACTTAAACGGGTCGACTCGTGGGTGCCCACAGATTTTGGTTCAGTTTGATAGGTCTAGATTTACTCATAATTAACCCATGACATATTTTGCATAGTAGCATATGTTCAACCCAATATAATTTCAATTATTTTCAAGTCCTACTGAAAATGTCAAATAACACCATAGAGTTATCAAAGATTCTAAATATTCCTTTCTAGGAAATTTAAGATAAGTTTTGGGTTATTACCAAGGGTAGATTCAAGTTTAAGCGGAATGTAGGGGGGTTGAGATATGGATTAGGTTAGGTTCAAAACCTTTAATTGATGATTTCCCTCGTGAAACCATAATCTTAGGTAAGAAACCATGTTTTCTTCATTCATGATGTTAAGTAAAATTTTCTAACTCATATTATTGGAGAAAAATAAATCGATATGGAATTATATTTTGCCACATGATTGGCCTCAAGGATCTGGGGTATAACCAAAATTTATATTCCAAATTAGATTTTTGTATGTACTAAACCATGTTAAGGAAGTACTAAAGGTAAATTGCATTCCACAGAATTGAGTATTGAAATCATGTTCATATGATTCCTTTTGTTTTTCTAATTGATTTGATATATAATATTTGTTTTTAGTTAAGATTCAATTTGTAAAATTATTTAAAGGTTTAATGATTCTCAATAAATATTGGTTGTCAACCTGATATGGAGCCCTCAAACTTGCATCATGTTGCATCTCTGTGTGCAACAATAGGATGAGTGAGTCCAAACTTCTCGGGCCAGCCCCTTGTTGTGCCCCTTCATCTAACAAGGTCAAACTTGCCTGGATGTGCATGAAAGAGAAACCCTCTGATTTAACTTCATTTGTTGGATCTAGGTTGCCATTAGACCCTTGACCAAGATCCACAAATATGATTCGTCTTCTCAACTGGTCGTGATCCTGTGAGCAAACAACCCAATCACGGTAGTGTTGTCATCTATAAAAGAGGAGAAGGAAGGCGGAGCCACAAAGGTGTCAAAAAGAAGTTTTACGACCTTTCCCTAAAGTCACGAAGTCGACATGTCCCTTCCATGTACTCGAGGGATGGAGGGAATGAAGCCCGCCTGGCACTACTCATGGTGGCACCACTTGATGGCAGTAGGAGATGAGGGTGGTAGGGAGGCTCAACCCATCTCTAGGGGTGGGATTGGGTTTTCCAAGGTAAGACAAGTGTGATCGGGTTGTTTTTATAGTGAGAGGGCCTAAGTTTTAGGGTGTTGGGCACTAGGGTCACCACAAGGAGAGGGAGAGGTAGCAAGGTATTACAACTTGATGGTCAAGGCACCTCTTGCCTCTGATCCACCTGAGACTAATGCCAAATTGGAGAGAGGATGTAGTTTTGAAGTTATTAGGGTGGTGAGGGTGTGATTTCTAGAGAGAGGAGATCAAGGAGGGAGAAGAGAATGGCTACTTTCCTTCATTTTTTAGGCCAGAGACAACCTATAAGTTGTTGATTTAGGGATTGAAGGTTGCATGGGTGAGTGAATATTAAGGGGCATGTTAAATGGTCACCTAAAATCTATCTGGCACATAAATCTCATGATTGATTGATTAATCAATCAACCAAGGTCTAATTTATTATTTAGCCTTATAATTTCAAAATTGATAACTCACCAATGGTAACTCCTATGGACATGATATATCAACCACTACTTCTTTATCATTATTTCTCATCCTTGACAAAAATTCATCCAAATAAGGCAACATTTTATTGCCAACGAAAACCATTAAGGAATGCATATATATATACCTATATATATGTATATATAGGTATATATATATGTATATATAGCTATGTTTAGTAACTAAACCATTAGGCCAGAGAAAGGTCAGAATGACTAGGAATTTTAGAATTATCTTCACTTCCTAGCATCTTTCTATTATAAAATATAGCAATGAAAATAGTGAGTTGAATATCCCTTCCTTGCCCTTCAATTCACTATTATATTAAGTTCAATCAAAAGTCACCAAAATATGATCTCATTAAGTGTTCATAAATTGGATATAACTTTATAAGGTAGTATTATAGACAAAAAGGTTCACAGGTGTAAGATATTTACTCAATTGAATCACTAATTCTTGAATCATTGTCCCAGTGAATCAATACAAAATATATACCACAACATTATTTATTTAGAGGATTATGGTCAATAATCATTTTTCAACTACACTGTTTGCAAAATGGTGGAAATTCCATGTCCTCACACAACTAAAACCAAAAAATAAACACTACTCTAGAAAGAGAAACCCTAATAATAACTAAGAGAATCAATTAGCTAAGCAAGGAAAATTAACATAGCTAATAAAATAACTGCTAAACATAACAAAAATCACTACACAAGAACCAAGTATCTGTTGGAAAATGCATAAGAATAACTAGCATAAGTAAGACAAACTAGCTAACACTATAATCAAACAACCATCTCAACTTCTAATAGTATATAGGAAAGACTAACTATCATAAGCAATCAATAAAATAACTAAGCAAGAGAAGCTAACTAACATTATAACAAGTTATGGGTGTATTTAGTAATCAAGAGTAGTGGGCCCTTTGGTGGATATGCAACTATGAATCGTTCTAGGGTCATATTTATGCAAAAATGTTAAACAATTATGCTATAAAACCCAAACAAATAAGGGTTATGAGGATTTAGAGTTCTATTCTACTAGTTGGTTGTGGGTGGAATAGGTGTGTATAGGAGAACGTCTTCCTATCACCTCCTATCTGACCTTAAAAGGCTCAATTGACTAGGGAATAGGTAGGATCCAATCCAGACCACACTATTCTAGGTTTTGAGGAGTGACTCTCCTATCGCACTTAGTGGAAATGAATGGTGTGGAGTGTAGGAGAAGGGTGTTTTAGATCCTATTATTCTCCATCCAAAATCTCAACATACTCTTTGCCAAATGTACAAATAAAGGCATTCATAGCTACTTATATCTCAGATTTAGGGTTAGAGGAGTAGAGGGATAGGTGAGAAGAAGGGATAGTAGCTAAGGATCCACTAGTTGGACTTTAGAGTTTTTCCCCTTCTAGCCTCCTATTTTCCTTCTTTCTATACCTTAGGTGTTTTCATATGTCAATCACCATAGAAATCGATAGGAAATAAGAAAAAGAAAGAGAATAGAACAATCCCACAAAATCAAAGTTTTCATAAATAATTTCCCAACATGATATCAAAATTACATATTTTTTCCCAAACAGTCCACCAAAGGGACTTAGAAACTCATGGTACAAGAAAAGGCAAAAGGGAGAAGAAATAGATAGAAATATCTATGGATCTTGGAGTAGATGTCTTCTTCCCTTATTTTGAAGCAACAAGGTAAATCTCCTCCTTTCTCACAGAGTGAAAAGTCTAAAATAGGGGTAGGTGAGGGTAGTGGTGGAAGTGAGTTCTAGGGGAATCTAACCTTCGACCCCAACCACCGCTATGACTTTTGTATGGGTGTAGGGTGTCTATGGTTAAGTGAGAGGAAAGTGGTACTAGGAAGAGTTAGGATTTGAGGGTAGCATGGACATTTTGAGAAGAACGGTCATGGTGGGTGAGTAGCGAATAATTGTTGTATGTGGGAACGATCATGGTAGACTGGGGTAGATGTCAAATTTGGGTGGATTTTGGGATGGTAAGTGAAACAACCGTGGTGGCATGAAGGTAGAATGACCATGTTGGGTACCACGTACATGGTGAAAAGGGAAGAGGGAGCTCATGGCTGTGAGAACGGTTATGGCCTTAGATGGATACAATAATCTTGGCAACTGAAATGGGCATAATGGAATCTGTTGGATCTTGGATGGTCTCAAGAGGATGGTGAATAGAGCGAAAAGCACTTAAATAAAATCCATTAGACCTTCAAGATATTTCTAAGATAATATGGCAAGTATGGACTTTGAGTGTAACTAAAACATACATAGCAAGGGAGAGAGAGATTGAACAAGTACAAGAACACAAGCTATGTAGAGTGGTTCCATACTCCAAATTGGGAGTAAGTCGGTCCACTACCTAGAGTGGTCAAGCTCTATGATTTTACAACCATTGCATACTTATATTCCATTATAATACATACAATATATGACCTTCCTTTTCTGGGTCAAGGATACCCAGCCTTCCCTTTAAGGAGAAGGGAGCCAACACCCTACCAAAGGACTTACCTATCCAAGACCGAGTCTTCAACCACACCAAGGACTTACCCACTTTGCAATAAGTCTTCTGCCTTCACCAAGGACTTACCTACTCTCTCACAAGTCTTCCTCCTTGAAGGAATTACTCACTCTTCTTGGATCTTCCACCTTTGGCTTCACCTTCTCCAAGGAGAAGCTTTCACCAAGGGACACCTTCCCTTCTTCTTCTTCACCTCTCTTATACAAAAGAGAGAATCTTCATCTTCATCTACATGGTAGAAATGAGAGATTGGAAAGTGGAGGAAGTGAGATCCTCACAAGATATACATGTAGGACTAGCTCTCTTACAAATCTCCTACTCACTCTAATGGATGTAGCAAGTGATTAAGCTTGAGAGAGAGAGGGCGGCTGTTGGAGGCACTCAATTGGAATATGGGGACCTTCATAGTACTTGGCTAGCCATGGGAGGAAGCCCAAGGGGTCCTATTTATAGTTGGGTATGCCTCCTAGCCAATAGAAACACCTAACTACAAATATTAGTCATTTGGGGTGTGTTGAAATGGATATTTTTTTAGTTTTACAACACTCCAATGGCTATAAACACTTTTTCAACACTTTTCGTACAGTGTAATTGGTCAGGTTTACTTTTGGGAAACTCGACCAATTGTACTATTTGACAAACCAGATTTAAAGCATCGGTCGAGTTTATCCTGGATAAAACTTGACCTATCACTTAAATTAGTTTTTCTCAGTGCAGGGATAGGTCGAATTATGTGTATAGAAAACTCGACCAAACCTGGATATTCTCAAAATTCATCAAGGGGATCAGTCAAGTTTGTCACGTTAGAAACTCGATCAAAAAACACCCTATAATGAATTTTGGAAAATATCATTAAAGTGTTTAAATATTCAATTTAAGTGCTCCATTTTTTTCTAAGCTTAATTACAAGTCATACAATCATTACAAGTGATTTACAACATGATTCTAATAGATATACATCATATTCCACAAAAGTGCACTTGCATTGATTTTGACTTGTCTTTTCTCCAAGTTAGGATGCACAAGTTAGGGCATTTAGAGTGTGTATATACCTAATCTGCAATCACTCGAGTAGAAGCATTAGACACAAATAAGTGGACTGGTTCGTCATCATTAAAACAAGAATTTAGTTAATTTAGACTTTGAGTCAACATTCTCCCCCTTTTTAAAGATGACAAACCATTCCATAAATTTATTGAAAGTTTTTAAGTAAAGTCATACCTTTGGAGAAACCTAGGGGTTTCAATAGAATTGAGTTCATATTATCCCCCTCAATTGATGCTCAAGGAGTTCTCATACTCCCCCTCAATTGATGTTATTTCTCCTACATGGTTAGCTTTCATAACATTTATAGAAACTATGTCTTCTACTCATATATGTTTTACATATATGTCTTCTACCCTTAACATAAGACATTCTTTCTCCTCACACGTGACTTTTCCCTGTCTAACATAAGACATGTCTTTCCCCCTTTTTCATTTCAAAAAGTATGGGTTTTAAGAGCTCATTTGACTCTTCACTTGTTAAGGCCATGAGAGCAAAGTGCCATTCTCCATCTTCACTAGAGCTTGAGCTAGATCCTCCACTAGATTCTTCACTTGAGCTTGAGTTGGAGGAGTCATTTGATCTTCAGTTGGAGGAGTTACTTGATCTTTTGTTCCATTCTCCTTCTTCTTGTACTTCTCTTCTCTTCTCTTGTGATGATGGGTGTTTTTTTCCTTGTGGACAATCTTCCTTGAAGTGTCCCTTCTTTCCCATTTGAAGCACTGGGTGAAGGAGGACAACTTTCCTTTGTAGAGTCTACCCTTGGAGTACATGGAATCTTCTTCAACTTGAGAGAATGGAGAGGCTTGACCAACAATACCTTCAATGTGTGCTTTGATTTCAGCCTTCTTCATTCTCTTGAGCTCTTTCTCTTCTTCTCTTTCTTCTTCCTCTTGCTTGTCAAGTTTAACTTCATGGGCTTGTAGATTTCCAATGAGCTCTTCAATAGAAATAATACCAAGAGACTTTGCTTCTTCAATAGAAGTTACCTTTGATTCCCACCTCTTTGTGAGAGTTCTAACGATATTTGAGTTGATCTCTCCTCTATCCATAGGATGACCTGGGACGGAAAGACCATTCACAATGGTGTTGAGCCTTGAGTACATCTCAGCCACCATTTCCTTCTTTCCCATGTTGAAGTTCTCAAGAAGAACTTTGAGCATGTAGACTTTGTTTTCCTTCACCTGTTTTGTCCCCTCATAAGTGACACATAGCTTTCTCCATATCTCATGGGTCGTCTCATAAGAGGAAATCTGGTTGAACTCGGTCAGGGACATGGAGGCATAGAGAATGTTGATGGCTCTTGCATTCAAGGTTGCTTTCTTCAAAGTAGCTTCATCCCATTATTCTATCTTTATCTTCGGTATCTTGTGTGGAAAGTCCACCATTCTCTATAGATCAAGACTTGATCCTTGTATGTAGAGTTGTATCCTTCTTTTCCAATAGAACAAATTGCTCCCATCAAAGATTGGAATGTTTATGAGTCATCCCCCACCTTGATAATTGCCCACATTCTCCTACTTGTGGAAGTATGCTTGGAGAAAACCCGCTCTGATACCACTTATTGGATCTAGGATGGGCTCTAGAGGGGGTGAATAGAGCTAAAAACACTTAAACAAAATTCATTAGACCTTCAAGATATTTCTAAGATAATATGGCAAGTATGGACTTTGAGTGCAACTAAAACATACATAGCAAGGGAGACAGAGATTAGACAAGCACAAGAACACAAGCTATGTAGAGTGGTTCCATACCCAAACTAGGAGTAAGTCAGTTCACTACCTAGAGAGGTCAAACTCTAGGATTTTGCAACCATTGCATACTTATATTCCATTATAAGACATATAATATATGACCTTTCTTTTCTGGGCCAAGGATACCCAGCTTTCCCTTTAAGGAGAAGGGAGCCAACAACCTACCAAAGGACTTACCTATCTAAGAATGAGTCTTCAACCACACCAAGGACTTACCCACTTGTCCATGAGTCTTCTGCCTTAACCAAGGACTTACCCACTCTTGTACAAGTCTTCCACCTTGAAGGAATTACCCACTCTTCTTGGATCTTCCGCCTTTAACTTCACCTTCACCAAGGAGAAGCTTTCACCAAGGGATGTCTTCCCTTCTTCTTCTTCATCTCTCTTATATAAGAGAGAGAATCTTCATCTTCATCTTCATAGTAGAAATGAGAGATTGCGAGGTGGAGGAAGTGAGAGCCTCATAAGATATACATGTAGGACTAGCTCTATTACAAATCTCCTACTCAGTTTAATGGATGTAGCAAGTGATTAAGCTTGAGAGAGAGAGATATAGAGGGTGGATGTTGGAGGCACTCAACTATAATATAGGGACCTTCATAGTACTTGGTTAACCATGGGATGAATCCCAATGGGTTCTATTTATAGTTTTGGATGCCTCCTAGCTAGTAGAAACACTTAAGGATGAATACTATCTGTTTGGGGTGTTGCAACAAATACTTTTTGAGTTTTGCAACACTCCAGCGGCTAGAAATACTTATTTTGCACTTTTCGTATAGTGCAATCAGTCGAGTTTACTTTTGGGAAACTCGAACGATTACACTATTCAACAAAGTAGATTTGAAGCATCGGTTGAGTTTATCCTAGTTGAAACTCGACCGATCATCGGTGCGATCTTCTCAAGGCCACACACTAGCCAACTACATGGTGACTAGATGCAACCCTAAGGTAAAACACACAGATATCTCAAAATTTATATGTGGACCTAGTCCAACACACTGGCTTAACTAATCACACGTACTTGCAAGTGCACAAGGTCGAGTTGTAGTATAGGCAAGTGGCAAGATTAGGGTCGATCCTCAGAGAGAGAGGGGACACTATAGTTAGGTTAATGTGAGTTATGTTCCTAAAACGAAGTGTAGGGTTTGAGGGTTTAAAGGTTGGTTTTGGTTGATTACACTATAATGGAAAGCATTTAACAACAAGAAATAAACTAGATTACCAAAAAAATCTAGATTACCCTAAGTAGGTTAAGACTAAGAACAAGGCAAGGCAATTAATAAAACTAGAGTAAGAGGAACTACACTAACTAGCAAAGCAAATTATCAACTAAAAGGCAAGCTAAGCAATAAAGCAAGCAAGATCCTAAGTTATAACTAGCTAACAAGACCAGCACAAATAAGCTCAAAAGAGACCTAACTACCTAAGTAAGAACTAACTATCAAGAGCTAAGAAATTAGCTAAGAACTAACAAAGGTAATTGACTAAGCTAGCATTAACAAGCTAAGAAGGAAAGGGTGGATTTTAAGCAATAAGATGGATAGGTGGGCCGTTTGGGAATGAAACTTTGATCTTAGTTGGGAGAGGTTACATAACAAGCAAGATTTCTATCCTCAATGTAGATCACCAAACCAAAAAAAAGGCAAGTGTTCTTGGAATATACCTTATACTACTAGTTGGAGAACTAGGGCTAGGTGTAATTCTAATAGGACTTGGCAAGTCTAGGTTTCTAGGGTAAGTGGTATTAGGGAAATTGAGAACCAAGGGTAGAAATAGGAGTAGAGATGAGGGTGTTTCATCTCATGTTACTTGCCATCTAGCCTTTAGGAAACTCTAGGCAATTGCACTAATCACACTTACACTAGCTACTTAGATCTCACACCTACTTGTAAGAGAAGGGATTTGTATATAGGAACAAAGGGGGCTAGTTAGGGATCCACTAATTGGACCTAGGAGCCATTCCTAATATAGCCACATACATTCCATTTTCCCCTAGAAGCTAAGTGTCAACAAGCATCATAAAACAAGCAATTTATATTTAAAAGCACAAACTACATGCAAGATAATGGGAAATGAGGTGGAAGCAAGAGGAAATCATCATAGAAATAAAATATGTTCAATATAAGTTATTTTCCCCCAACATGGTATCAAAGTAACATTTTATGCCCAAACAGCCCACCACTAGGGGCTTAGCTAGACATGCTCATACAAAAGAGAAAAGAAAGGAGAAGAAAGGGGTAGGAATCCATGGAGCTCGTGGAAGCTTCTTCCTCTTCACCCCCTGGATGATGTAGAATGACCTCCCTCCTTCAAGGTGGGTGAAGAGCATGGAAATGAAGGGGATTATGGTAGAAAACCTAGAAAATTGGGTTTCTATGGTGGAAATGGGGTGGAAATGGTAGGTGGAGGTCTCGAATGCAAGGGAAATGGCAATGAATTCTCTAGAGTAGGTAGGAGGGTGCTAAGGTAGCTAATCTTCATGTTGTGGCTGCCACTTATGTATATATAGGTGGTGGGGAGGCACTAGGGTAAGTGGGGGCAAAAGGGAAAAATAGTGGAGAAAAAGTGTAGGTATAGGTGGCCACCACGGTCACGGTGAGGTGCCACGGCTGTGGTGGGAGTTTCATGGCACGGTCGTGGGCAGTGGAATGATCGAGGTGGAAGGTAGATTTGAGGTGCAAGTGTGTATGGTGGCCACGGTCATGGCGGGTTCCACGATTGTGTTGGGTAGAGGGTACCACAACCGTGGTAAGGACCACGGCCGTGTTGGAGAAGGTGGCCATGGGTGAGGTCACTTTGAGGTCGTCTTGTCTTTAGCTCTCCACATTCGTGGTGTTCACCACGGGTGAGGTGGCCTTCAAGGTCCATGGTTGTGTTGATGGACATGACCGTGGTCATTCACGTGTAAAATGAGCTGAGTTACTGTTGAATTTTGGGGTCTTAATGAATAAATCACCACGGTCGTTTTGCTGACCAAAGGCGAGCTGGGAAGCGCTGGCCATGTCCGTTCTGAGGACCACAACCGTGGGGTCTTCAGTGACCATAGACATTTTGATGGCCACAGTCGTGGTCATTCATGTACAAATTTGGCGACTTCCTTGTAACTTTTAGAGCTTAATTCCCCACGGCCGTGGGGATTTGCCATGCCCATTTTGGGGCTTCTTGCTGCTGGTCTCCACTTCAACTTCTTCATTTAACCTCCTTTTGCTTTGAATCGGTTCTTGTGTATCTAAAGAGATCTCGGGGAAGAGGTAGGTCCAATCTTAGGGCGCAATAACCCAAACATATTCTTCATCTCTCTCCCATGCATCAATGCATGCATAAGTGCCCTGCAATACACACAAAAGGAGGCATAAGTGCATTTTCATAAAAGATCATATTGGAGGAAACAGCTTGTAATCTACACTATTTAGATGTGGTTATAATGCAAAAATACACACGATGAAGCCCTAAAATAGGGTTGCATCAATCACTTAAATTAGTTTTGCTCAGTGCATGGATCGGTGGAGTTTTGTGTATAGGAAACTTAACCAAACCTGGACATTCTCAAAATGCATCAAGGGGATCGGTCGAGTTTGTCACAGGAGAAACTCGCCCCAAAAACACCCTATAATGAATTTTAGAAAATGTCATTAAAGTGCTTAAATATTTGATTTAAGTGCTCTTGATTTTTTTTTCTAAGCTTAATTACAAGTCATGTAATCATTACAAGTGATTTATAACATGATTCTAATACAGATACATCATATTCCACAAAAGTACACTTGCAATTATTTTGATTTGTCTTTTCTCCAAGTTAGGATGTGCAAGTTAGGACATTTGGAGTGTGTCTATACCTAATCTAAAATCACTAAAGTAGAAGCATTAGACACAAATAAGTGGAATGGTTAGACATCATCAAAATAAGGATTTAGTAACCATAGTTGTTCTATTGAAGTCAGTCATCGTGGCCAACTTGTTGAATTCTTAAAAAGTCTATGAAGGCCTTGTGAATGGAGCCCTAGTAGCACAGAGTTGGTGAAGCACTGTGGCCATGTTGGAGTCTTCTCTTACATTTAAATTCATCAATTGGAAATCCATGAAACTTTTTGTGTGACTTCAATCTCTGATCACTTGGGGTAGGTTGGGGTGATCTTTGACTCACTTTAAACTCCTCCAAGTTTAGGGAAGTCCTAAGACCAACCTCAATCTCTCCCTTCCATCAGGTAGTGATCAAAATATCCATAAAACACGCAGAAAGTATCCATGATTATATTTGATAATAAAAGATAGTTTATAGGGGAAATACATGCATTCTAAGTATCTTATTGTAAATGAAGAGCAAATGACACAATGTGAAGGCCCAATTAAGGGCTTCATCGTAGAACCTTCTCCCTCACCCTTATGGGTGAAAATAGGCTTATGATGGCATTGCTTGATGTAGAATGCAATGTTTATGAGCCTCCTACAACTCTAGTTAGTTATGACATGCCAATCCTCCACCACTAGAGTTTGGCGATCGTGGCCTTAATACTTTTTGACAAGGTATTAGTTTAATTAAGCATATTGATTCTCATATAAATGTCAAAACTAAGAAAATTCACTCTACTTTTCCTAGTAACAACTATGTGAACTCAGGTATTACCTTACCTACTAATAACTCAGAGCTACAAAACCCCAACATCATTTATATAACCCAAAATGACTAGTGTTTAAGCCTGCCTCTCTTGGTGTGGGCAGTTTTTATTGGGTTAGTGTGAAAGTCATCTTGACTCACTCACTTGCATAGTGGTGCCTACCTCGCTTTGATACCCTCCTGGAGTTGTTGCCTCACCCTCTTCGAATCATACATCAAAGGAAAAGAAAAAAAATCAAGTATGATGATAGCAACAAAGTAGCAAAGGTGAAAAAAAGAAGAAGCTAGTGGGGAATCATAATATATGGTGATAGAAGCAAATTAAAGACAAGTTGTGGAAGGGAAAAGAAATATGGAAGAGCATGATAATGACTCAACACATTAGGTGCATCACTTATAAACAAGAGCACAAATTTGAATAACGGTTTAAGATTGTTTACAGTGACCAACTCTTACACGACCAGATTGCCCAAACATGGGAAAATTCCAAAAGGTTCTTCAAGATTTGGATAAAACCTTTTGCTTATCATCATTGCGGTTAAAGAAAACCCCAACATTTGTCTAAATCACCTCAGTTTAAGCCACTTTTCTTATGACTACAAAAAATTTTGATCTTGATATTAAATAATGTTACAACCTTAACTCCCATAGAAACAATACAAACATCACAAAGACCGAATCAAATCTATAGAAGAAAAAAAACAAGAGACATGAGGCCACTCTACGTAAACAATGAGAAATAAAGCTTAAATAGAATTTCTACCTTTTGATAATGCCAGTATTATAAGAAACCAAGCTCAAGTTCAAATCAACACTCTAATAGGTTCACTCCCTAACACTCTCATATGAGTATAATGATGACTTTATAAGGTAGAAATTGGGGATGGCACGATCTTTTTTTTACCTTAAGACATCGCATCAACCTAAATGCAACACTGATGAGGTAGTGAGATCGGGCGATATGCACGTGAATTTACAAAGAGCTCAATAGCACACTCCCTGTTGAGATGAGAAACAACCCACAAGAAACGCATATCAGATTTTCAAATATATCCAACCCCATGATGAGGTTATGCATATTGCATTCAAATAATAGGAAATCGATCATGTCCAATCATAGTAAACTTTCATCTAATAAGGGGGACACAACCTTTACACCAAACTAAACACTCTTTTTGTCAGCTCACACCTCTTCAAACCCTAAACCTCCTTTTATTTTCTCTTATCTTAGGTGAGTAGGGGTGTAAATGGTGCAGGTACGGTGCGGGTCTGGAAATACCCATACTCATATCTATCTAATTTAGCGGGTCTGGTTCCAGTTCTAGACCCGCATAATAAAAAATCTAGACCCGCATCATAAGTGGGTTTGCTGTGCGGGTATGCGGGTAAGTGGTTCCATATTGAACATCATATTGTTATTGTAAGAAAATTATGATTATGTTACATTTATATTAATACTATGAGATATTGGTATCATATAGTATATTAACATGCAATATTTATATTAAATAAATTTGTAGATTGAATATTAATAGAGTTAATTTGTAGTCGTCATCATAATACTTTAATTATGTAGCATATCTTATAACTATTTTGATTTGAAGTTTACATATGTTGCTCATAATTGAAATTAGAATAGTTAATTGTCAATTCTCAACCTTATTAAAATTAAAGTGGGACATAATCTCAAGTATTGTATTAGAAAGACTAGGAAAGTATGATATAAATACCATATTATCTAAGCAGTTATTTATGTTTAGCGGGTTGGTGGGTCTAGAGGGTCTGGGGTCCAAGCATACCCATCAGTGGACCCGCTTATATATGGGTCTAAGGGTATGCGGGTACAAGAATTTAGACCCATGACGGGTCTTTAAAGGGTCTAGATTTGCGGGTCTGTGGGTCTACCCGTACCCATTTATAGCCCTATAGGTGAGTCAAAACCTTCTCTCATATGACCTCCCTTCAAAGCGCAGCATAAGATAATAACATAGATCTCCAAGTTATTGTGATATCCTAGATGAAATTCATGGGGTCGCGTAGTCTTGTGAACACATTTTCCAAATGTCCTCCTGAAGCTTCCATCAAGACCCTTGAGTTAACAAATAATCTTAGGTCATATGAATAGGCATTTCTATCTCAAGACCAGATATCCACTCTAAATATCAATTTTTATACACTCTAACATAACAGAACTACTGACCACCTGGTCGAGCTCACCCTTATGGTGGTGGGTGAGGCATTTTTCGTGATGCGATAAATCTCTAAGCATAGACTTTAGAGAGGACAATTAATGGACAACAACGATGGACTACACCAGATGGTCTTGTCTAGAATTATTCACATCTATAGAAGTTTGATGTGTATAAGTCTATTACAACATATTTGGGTGCAAAGATTCATTATCTACATCCTAACACTTTACAACCAATAAACTATACAAAATTCTTGTACCAAATATGTGTCCAAAAATAAACCCAACAAAGTATGTATTGTAGAAGATCAACATATTTATACAACTTGTATTCCAACTGTAGAGTCCTTTCTATATTCCAATCCATTGAATGATGTCTATGAGCCCCCTACATATGGATACCTCCAAAAAAATATCATCACCACAATGAAAACCACCCAAAACACCCAAAGCATCAAACCAAAGATCTTAATACAGATCATGTCCAACACTAAATTTACGTTTGGGTTTGCAAAGATCCAAAAATGCATATTACGAGAAGAGAGTTCAATAAAACAATTGAAGCAACCCTAGATGACAACAAAGCTTCAGACAAAATCCACCCAAAGAACAATAAGATCACAAGTCAAAGTTTGTGGCTAGTGCATCCACAAACCCTAAAGATCCAATTATTCTAAAAAATAATACCATAGACCAAACTATTAAAAATAGCATTTGGTATATGGGTAGCTTTTGATGCCAAAACAAAGAAGACTACCGATGATGATACCTAGGGGATAGTTGTTCTCGAGCTTCATGATGAAGGGAGGAAACAAAGAAAGAGTACTAATATATCTCATGTGATGGTTCAAGTACTTCCTGTGAGCCACACTCTTATAGAGATGATTTTGACAACAATAAGTTAGAATTATATCCTTTTCAACACATTTTTTGACATAAAAAAATTGAGCGATCAACCCTAGCTTGCTTTCATCTTCCTAATGCTGAAATGCAAACTTAATCCCTTTCTTTGCATAAACTACCAACAATTGTTTGGCAACCCATTTTGGACAACACAACGGCACCTTACTTCCTAACGTATGAAATACTGAAACAAAGTAGGATGCTTAACTCTTATTAATGAGTCATGTGGTGGTATCTCCTTATACTTTATTAGATGTATCCCTCTTCATAATACAATTGAAAAACATCTTGATGATTCTAGGTGATGCTTTCTATGGGTCGAGAAAGAAAATAGGAAACTTCACCTAGTACTATTTGTAAGCCCAAAATGCTAAGTGGATAGGTCGTCATAAATCTCAGCTTGCACTCTAAATGCAAGCTCAACAAGATAATCGTAAATATTCTAGATATAAAGGTTTACACTTGCTATATTATGTTAAAACAAAATATAATGGTAAAAGAAGACATTGTCATTCAAAAGAAATTTTGAAAAAAGATCTAATTTTCAGAAATATATACCCAAAGACCAAACTCTTATAATTGACATTATTGTAACTCTCCTCACAACTGGAACATGTTTTTTTGCGTGATCCTTGGACCTTACAAAACGCATATCCTGGTAGAATCCCAATGCCAGCATACAAACTTCAATAAAAGTCATTTCTCTTGATAAAAAACATATTTTCTTTGTACCTCTAGAAATAATTTTCACAAGAGAACAATAACTAGTGTTAGTTTTGAAAATTACATACATGGTTTCATCAATAGACTAGCCATGCCCTATAATACACCATATATTATTTTTTCCCTTGAAAAGGGACTACAATGTTATTATAGCTTACAAATTCTTAATACACACAAAAAAATCATTAAAAATCAAATCCCATCAAAAGTTCATGTTTTTGGTGGTTGGTTGCAACCAACAAAATCTAAATGGGACCTAACTGTAACAAAATAGGGTTCCAAATTCTCTACATGTGTTTCTCTTTCATTGTAAACATGAGAAAAACATAAAGTCATATTTTCTTAACTGTCTAATTTCTCAAATATATGGGGTCATTTTTTTCAATCATTATACAAACAACCACTATTTATGATTTGATTAATTGATTGTATATAGAGGTTTGTGTTGATGAACTCTATAAACTTATAGCTCGTAGCTGCTTGCATGGTGTGGAACATTTACATTGCTAGAAGTCAACTATTTTTTTAATCAAATTCTTTCAAACACTTACATTATTTCTAGTATGTATAACGATTATCACTATACAAAGAATCATTATTTATGATTAATTAATTGATTTTATATACAGGTTTGTGTTGATGAACTCTTTAAACTTATAGCTCATAGCTGCTTGTGTGGTGTGGAACATTTATATTGCTAGAAGTCAGTTATTTTTTAATCAAGTTCTTTTCAAACACTTACATTATTTCAAGTACGTATGACGATTCAAATGCTTCATAATCATTATTGTGCAGGTGATGCCTCAGCAACACTCAAGATGGAACTTACCATGTAATTTTCTTCATCTCAAATGATAATGAATACTTTCTTCCCAATGGGGATTATCCCCATTTTGGACGTACATCTGGTCTCTTGATGAGCTTGTTTGGTTCTATACCCTATGACGATTAGGGTTTTATCATGCTATGGGTCGTATCTATGTAGGGCTTCAATCTATATGTACTCTCTTTTGGGCACTTTTGCCACTCTTTTTGTCTACCTCTCCAGATTATGCATTAAATTTTTCTAGCTTTTATTTAATGAATATCAAAAAGAAA
The DNA here is from genome assembly GCA_963693085.1 of Alisma plantago-aquatica. Classification (NCBI taxonomy): domain Eukaryota; kingdom Viridiplantae; phylum Streptophyta; class Magnoliopsida; order Alismatales; family Alismataceae; genus Alisma; species Alisma plantago-aquatica. The sequence continues at coordinate 849,928,304 of OY856411.1, forward strand.
AAATTTAATTAAATATTAGATGTTAAATAGAATATTGAATAGGGATGGCAATGATGTTGTAAAAAAACATATATGTGGATAACTGCATGACATTTTACACTGCATAACCACATCAAATGTTTATCATACAGATATGATTTTAAAATTCTAAAATTGTTCCAATGTAGTGCGGTTATGATTTAGAGAAAATAACCATGGATAAAAATAGCATCACAATTAATTTAATTATATATATATGTGTGTGTGTAGATAATAGTTTAATTATATTGTTTATTGTTGTCCGCATACAATTATTAGATGTCCATTTTTACATAGTATTTAATGTATGAATAAGTAAGAACTTTTTTTGTCAAGCAAGTGTGAGTCTGTTATTTAAACCAAACTTTGGATACACACATAGATGCGCCCATACATCCTTCAACACAATCAGACCAGGAAGAATAAAACCACCTAGCTATTGATATTGTCCCATTCAGGGAAACACTATTTTGCGTAGGGAGAACAGATTCAGAAAGAACACAAAAACCAAAAAAAAGGAAGCCTCTTGTAAGCATACTCGAATGAGCAACACCAAAAACTTCACAGCAAAGAACCAGAACACATAAACAAGACGAGCATGAAAAACCAAAGTGGATGTAGAAGGGAACCGAAAGCTCCAGAATAGCAAACCCAAAACAATCCCCAGTTACTTCAACCAGCAACGATGAACTTATCAAAATCAACTGTCGGAATGTCCAGGAGTTTGTTTTTCTTTAGCCTCTTCTTCTTTCTATTATGTCTCGGATCTCCATTGATCTTGAATTTCTCCAGTTGACTAAGTTTTGAGTCATGCAGCTCATAGACAAAACTATCTCCATCTAGGTCATAGAGCTTCTCCCTTTGTTGGTAATCCAGCACTAACCCACAACTGCGCATAACTTGCTCCACAAACCCTATTTTGATTATAGCTCAAGTAGGGTGAACGTTCATTCCCAATCCAAGTTCAGACCTCATGTATCCACCACAGCTGGGGAACAGAACATCTTAGGGTCAATTGAGATAAAGTAAGTTTCAACTTGGCTTTGGGGAAGAATTGAAGATCTACTACCCTCATCCCTCCCTGGCACCTCATTCAGTTCAATCAATGTTGGAGTCACCTTCTGAACCACAGAAGGTAAATCTGCAACACAAGAAGAAGGATGGACAGGGATTGAATCAGTTGTCACTTTTCTTGCAGGTCTAGCAAATCCCTCTGAGGATGACTTTCCCTCACGAGCATTTCCACAAGCATTAGTGGTGTGTTTCCCCACCCTAAGTTGTAGATTGTTGCTTGGAGATTCCTTGCGTAGAACCAAGGGGCAGGAGTTAAGACGATGTGCAAATCTTTTACAACCGGAACACAGTGTTGGCTTAGTAAGAAACTCCACCTTCATGAGGGATGGCTTCCCATCCACCTCCACCAGAGTAGCTTTAGGGAGAGGTTTAGTGGACTATAATTCCACACAGACCTTTGCGCTCCCTAGACAACCAGTTGAGAGAGCAGTATCATCGAGATCAAATGGTCTGTCGAGGGTGCTAGCAATCTGAGAGATTCAGTCGAGATTCCAAAGGAGATTTGGATTCTCAATTGTCAACCACACAGGAGCTAGCAAGAAGGATAGAGGAGGGAGCAACAAACCCAGAACCCAAGGCTAGACGATGACCAAAAAACCGCCATCATCTACAGAGTTTCTGCTAGGATACGATCCTTCTGCTTCGCAGTAGGGAGTTTGACAATGAATGCCTCTTTCTCCTTTGCCACGATCTAAAGCATACCATTCGTTCTCCACAATCTTCGAATCCATCTCGATAGATGTCCACTGAAAGGTTTCCTACCTGTAAACCTTATCGAGACGAACTCATTCCAGTCTGGAGTCTCCCCTTCTTGACTCGAGACCTCCGCGCATTTGACACGATTTCGAAGAGCAGGCTCCACAAATTTTATCGTTGCAACATCTTCTTCCTTTAGCCCATGTCGAGTCGCCTGAATCCAATCAGCTGCCCCCAATGGACCTGGGATCGTCTGAGTGACTCCCGGTCTGGATATCGCTTGAGCTTCTTCAGATATATGTGGATTAGGAGAGGAAGGAGCCAAGGGAGTCAGAATTACACCCGCCTTTGTCGAGGGAATCAGAATCACCTGCATTGTCGCCGAAGGAGTCAGGGCAGCTTCTACATTTCCCTTCCTCTTTGGATGTTGCAAAACCGACGATCACCCTAAGTCATGGGATGACTGGGAAGATCCTCGTGGGGTTCCCTCTCCAACTGCCTCTCCTATCGAAGATGGCTCTGGCAACGCAGTTCCCCAACAGCTACCCCTTCCTCTAGGGTTTGGCCCTCTCCGCCTACCACGGGTTCGTCTCCCCATCTTACTCTCTTGGTGATTTTATTTTCACCTAATAAGTAAGAACTTTTATTTTTTACAATTACTACACATATGTTGTCCTCTTTATACAATTACTATACATACATGGCGCCTAGAGCATAAAAATATTATGATTTATGTTTAACTTTTATGTATATTGCACTTCATATATACGTGTATCTTTACACAATTATAATCATATATATAATGGTAGTTGTCGTTGGTGGAATCCTTTAATTTAATATATTAAATGCAGATTTTACTGACTTGTTTCAAGCCGACCTCAAATGAAAACACAACATTAAAAAATGGAAAATGCTTAATTAAGATATTAATTCAATTTATTACTATAAGTGAACTAGTATATATATAATTAAGTTAAGAAATATGAAAAAGTGAAAAAAAAAGCAAGAGAAAGAAGTCAAAAAGAGGTGATTACATCCACTAGTCATCTTTCTTCATAATTATCCAAGTATTTTGCCATTCTCCCACAAAAAAAATTGACTTTCTTTTCTCTCAAAAAATATACCATTACAATGAATTCAAAATATTATTTTACTTTTCTCTCATTTTAAATAATTATATAAAGGAAAAATCTTAGCTTTCATGCTTGAAATAAAGATGACTTAATAGGGGAGCAAGATTTGAAGAACCATCTTAAATACCTTGTTTGAAGAATAAAGATACGTATTAGTAAGCATGTGCTTAATAGATTTTAAAAAAGAAGATAATATTTAAATTTTGAATGAGAAAACACGTATAGATGGTAAAAATTATGTGTTTACTAACTTTTTAAAAGCAATTACAGCATACATTCACATGAACAAAAATTAGCATTTTTTATTATGAAACATGAACATGCAATTGTTGATTCATAAATTTATATTATTATTTTATTTATTGTGTATAACTTCTCATTAAATTTTATGAACAATGATATTAACATAAATGAACAATTTATTTCCAATGTGGCATGATGTAATATGACTAACCACAATTTTTTCACAATTTTTTGATAATACAGACATGATTCCTCACTTAAAAAACCCCAGTAGATATGGTGTTTGATTTTCAACTATGATGCATTTATTTTTAGGATACTATCTATCTCAAATACTATATATATATATATATATATATATATATATATATATATATATATATATATATATATATATATATATATATATATATATATATATATATATATAGTCAGGGTAGAATACACTCGAGTGTACGGATCGCACGAATACACTCAAGTGTGTTTGCATATCAAGATTATTTTTTGTAAAATGTAAATCATTGATCTTCACCGTCATACTATAACTATGCTACATACAAATTTTGAGCCCATTTGGATGAGTGTAAGTCACTCATCCAAGCGCAACAAAATCGACGTGCGAAATTAATTTGAAATGCATAATTTTTGCAGTTTTCATAACATGAGCTATACATATCCAAATGTACTCAAATTTTGCGTATGAGTTGTTCACGAGATGTTTAAGAAGATCAACGGATTAGATTTTCAAAAAAAATATTACATCATGAAAAACTACTTGAGTGTATTCCGCTCCGAATACACTCGAGTGTATTCTAGCCTGAATCTCTCTCTCTCTCTCTCTCTCTCTCTCTCTCTCTCTATATATATATATATATATATATATATATATATATATATATATATATATATATATATATATATATATATATATATCAGGTTCATATTCTAAATGTTGACATACTTAGGCAGAATCGACCGCATAAAACAAGCCCAAAGAGCTATCAACTACAGTCATAAAATCAAAAGCATCCCTTAGGAGTTAATAACAAAAGGAATTAATAGACAACCACCACCAGACACTGATCAGATGCCCCAAAACAGAGATTGATGCTTCCAGCAATATGGAACTTGACTAGCGGTTAGTCATACTTAGGCCACATTGTTGGGGAAATACATCCAATGCAACGTGAATGTAGATATATATGCAACTATATACAACAAACTGTCACAAGTACAAAAGCTGATTAGATACACCGAAACTGGGGATAGTACAAATTTTATCCCCACCCGAAAAAAATTGGAGCTCTTTCTGGCTCTGTTGCGATAAAAGATAAAGATATCCTAAACTAACAAAACTTTAGTTAGCCTAGCCGGAACCACCTTCATGTTGAGTCGCCTGTTGCACCTCCAAGGCACATTGACTAATAGCTGAGTTTCAAAATGATTGGCACAATACAGATCCGTTAGGAAGGTGTTATGAGTAACAACGGCTCCTCAGCCCTTCAGAAGCAAAATCGGCTCCTGTGTAAGTGATTATAGCACCAGGGACATGCACAAGATGGAATCAAAGAATATGTAACAAGCTCCTCGGCTCCATCAAAATAGAACTGCCACAATTAGCGTCAGAAGTGAGTTTGTGCCCTAAATCTGCTCTTACATGCATTTGTTGGGATCCAAACTTCTGAAGAGCTATGTACATCCATCAAACCAGAAGCAGTGCGGACGATCACTCATGGATATTTGAAGCTAATGAAGCGCTCCAGGCACGTATGTTCTGCCTTCCGCCAACAATGTCACCTCAGGAAGCAATCTTCCAGCAGCTAATAGGAACCTTCTACATTGTGCACAGCAGCGCTGTAAGATGTGTTTGAACTAGGAGCCACTTGCATGAGAGCATTTCTGATCGAACAGCAACCACCAACCAAAAAACAAGCATGGGATGAACACAAAACAACAGAACATTTAAGGTACTAAAGGGCCACTCTTTTGGTATCTCGAAGATGGAAGCCTGTCTAGTGATCTTGGAAAATCAAAACTCAGTCCCTTGTTGGAGACCGCTTGCTGATGCCTGATAAAGCAAAATAAGCTAAAAACTATCAGTGTAAAGAGTGTACGTTAAGGGTAAAACGTAGTTTACCGACTTAAATAACACTGTATCCGTGAAAACGTTATGTTGCATAATTAGTTAGTTTCAGATGCCAGGATTAGTTAGGACAAAACTGCTAGCAAGTGTGTGAAAGCAATGAGCAGAAGTATGTCAAGCCAAGTACAATCGAGAAAATTGTATAATTTACACAAGTTTTGTATCAGGCATGCAAGAGCATTTACGAAGAGAAGTTAACTCATCATTTCAACCATTAACAAAAATTTGACCAAATGCCCAACATTAAACCAAAAACAGCAGCAGTATCCTTACCTCAGAAGGCACTAAACTTTACTAAAAGGACACCTTAAATCTGTTAATATATATTTGATGATGTTTCTTAAGTATATCATAGCATAACCAAGTTTTGAGTATTTATAGCATATCCAAGTATGAGGGACGATGGAACAGTCTTGGAAAGCTCATGTTACGAATTCATAAGGAATTATTATCTTATAGGGTAATTAACAGCATTTAAAAGGTACATAAACCGCATTCATTGTATGTTTCACTGCTTGAACACATGATATCATATCACCTGCTCTATTCAGATTCCTCCATAAATTTATTCTAATACAGGAACTATTGTCTATTTTCTGCTCTGCCCACCCCCCTCTACAAATACTACAACCTATATCAGTTGTATCAATATATTGAGCAGATAAAAACAGTGACCTTGTGGATCCGATATGCTGATTAGTAAACTGCCGAATTGAGGACTTCAAAATAACAAGGGCCTCCTCAGCAGCCTGAAGGGAAATTTCAGGCATCATTGTTGACCATTCACATTGAACCCAGTGGATAGATTTAAGCAAGGTATAGGATGAAAAAAAGAGCATGCACCTGGAACTTAGCCTCATCCCAGCTCATTCCAGCTCCTTTCCCATAAAGTTGGCCATCGATTTTAACCTATAAAAAACAGTGGCATGAGTAGAAGGCAAATTTTGAAAAAGATAATTCGTCACGTTACAATTTTATGCTGTTACTACTGAGAATTTACTGTCAGCTTGAAGCTATGCAAAGATGTGCACCATTATAACCATGTAATAAGAACAAAAAATCTTAGGAAGTGTGGCTCGTTCATTGTTCCTCTGGAGAATTTTAGGAGCCCAGAACATGAAGATAAGATCCTTTTGCTGAATTCATTTTCAACAATTCTTTTTTAATCAGTAACAACAGTTCTTTTTCCCCATTTTTCCTACAACATTGTTTTGTTCGTGATACCTAACTAGTCCATACACTGAGGATTTCCTTTAGTTCTGCGAATATATAATCATTGACATATGACAATTAACATGTAAATGCAGCATGGATAAAACCAATAGCAACACAACTTTAAACAAGAGGGTGTCAGCGTGTGTGATGGTATGGACTATCCAAACATCAGATTTTGCACTTCTATTTACATGAAAGAAAATCGCCAGAATATTATACTTTGCAAGATATGATACACCCATTTACTTAACCAACACCTTGTATCCCTAGAAATATGAAACACCCATTTACTTAACAAAAACACCTTGTGTCCCTAGAAATATGATACACCCGTTTACTTAACCAAAACACCCAAAATATCCAAAAACATCTAATCTACCCCAATCAAGCTTTCGCAGGATCTTCTATACTATATCAACACCCCAGCAACCCCCACCCCCCCGGTTTTTCTTTAAAAGACTAGCCTCTAGCGAGTGTGGTGGGCAATCCTAGACCTGAGTCCATGTAACATTAGATTATCACCACAATAGAGCAGGGAGTTGTATCATCAAGGTGACAACAATGAGTGCAATGTGCCATTGTATTTATCATGTTCGGACATGCAAACTGGGAGAAAAGACTCAAAATCTAGATCAGTGTATTTGCATGAGCAACTAGATTTTTGCCCGATTGGATTCATGCACAACAATTGGGTCTGGTTGCAGTATTGACACTATCGAAGGAGAAACTAGATGCAACATGTTTTGGCTAGTGTGATATGTCAGGGGCGATAATTGCAGCCTGGAAAGAACATCTGGCTTGGGAACCTGAAGTGTTTCAAGTGTAGAGAGGCCTGCCTGCGGCAATTGGCGCTATAAATTCCATTTAGCCAAGAGTTCTTCAAGTTGGTTTGGTATCCACTATAATGGTAGGTCACAACTTGACATTGTCTCATCGAGAATTGTAACTCGATCATCATCAATGTTTTAAAAAGCGTAAAGCAGTAAGCGTGTGAACGGCACCTTGTAACTACCTCAGCACTAGGCGGGCACTTAAGCAGGTGATTTTTGAATAAACAGGTTTTAATTTCTTAAATATTTTTATGCAAAATTACATTCATATGTATATAAATACTATATTTATAGAAGTTTTATACTTTTCTGAACAATGTACGCAACAATATAAAACACCAAAAGAGTTTATAACACAACTATAAAACAATGATTATAGATATTGGTTTTATAGATAAAGCACCCTACACAACTATAAAATAATAAGTGTAGATACATGATACAACAACAATTATGTATCACATGTTTACATAGCTAAACAGTAAACAATAGACTCACCGTAGATACCTTACAAACATATATTCTTACATCTGCATATCATCAATTAGTCATACATTACAGAAGTACATTTAATCAAAGTATGCAATGTAAAATAGATAATTTTTACATATAATTTACTTGGATACATTATAGCAGTATCCTATTATTACAGCTTACATACAAAGTATGCATTCTAAATTAACGCTAGGTATATCATAGAACATTTAGTGTACATAAGTTTAATATACTATAGTCATTTTTTATGGAATCCTGTGTGATGGAGTCCTTTGTATTTGTAGAAGTTATCAAATCCTTTTACATTTAATATGCATTTCTTTATTCCAAATCAACTACTTGGAGTCTGGACCACATAATTTATTTAATGTTACACGCTTATAGCAGTATTTTTAAAAGTGGGCAACAAGCAGAAAAAAAGCAAACAAAAAGCGGGAAAAAAGCAGGAAAAAGTGGATGAAGCGGGCGAAAAGCAGCCGATTTTCTTCAAACCGCTTAATTGGCGCTTAGGGACTGAATTAAACGGTTTTGGCCGCTCGGGCCGCTTTTTAATACAGTGATCATCATTGATGTTGGTGTTGTAAAATTCATTGCACGCTATCATATGTGTTAAAATAGTACAAGCAAAATGCTAATTTTAAAACAAAATCTTCCATATGCGTATGCATAATACATGATAGTTGATGAGGTGACTTGATTCATCAAAATTCTAGACAAGGCCTTGGAAGACTTGGGTAGAAGCGTCGGGAAGTAAGAAGATCCTCCAAACAAAACAAAAAAATTATTATAACGACCACGAGAAGTTATAACAACTCTCACGAGTTTTTGTTATGTGTGGCTCTTGTTAGGGCGATTAAGGGAGCTGGGCACCCCTCTTGGTGTTGTTCTCGATGCACACACGCCCTCTCTTTCACTCGGGGGGCGTTGGAAGGTGGCCTACCTTCTTTTGCACACATAGGAATGAAGAATAGTGTATTGTACCACTCTGTTGGTTAACATATGATCCGCATTACCCAACCACTATAGCATCAAGGGAAGACGGTCTTGGTTGTCATGGTGTATTACAAAGAGCCTTGTTTGGCCGAGATTATAGTAGCTCCTGATAGATAAACAAAAGAACTCATAAGAAGAAGAAGAAGAACACAAACAAGTAGAGTTTGAAAGGAAGAGTAGTCACACATGGGGTGTTGGTAAGGTGGGGAGTTGTTGGATAGAGAAGGCACAGCAGAAGCAATGAGGAGCCAATGGTGTTCTTGTGTGGTATGAGCAACTAATAACACGAGGATTACATAAAATTTATGGACGGTGTAGATGGCTCTTAGACCTAGGATTAGGAGATATAGGGTTAAAAGAATGGGTCTCTCAGACCCAAAACCTAGGTGTTATGCTTTGGGCTATGGTACAATTGATGAAGAACCAATTCCTGGTATACAATTTCATAGTCAAAAATATGCTTGGAGGAACACCATGGCACTAGTATTATATGCAACTAATTAAATAAATACTCAAAATTAGACACGTCAAACTGGGTCAAAATCCACAAGCACCCATGGGTCAACCCGTTTAAGTTGGGTTTAGGTGATAAAATTAGTCACCCGCTGGAAATTACCCAAAACCATACCCACCCGCTTATTTAGCGGGTTTCGCGGGTGGCCCACGGGCACCCGCGGGTGACCCGCATAATTCAATCATTTATATAAAAATAAATATAATGATACACTAGTACTTAGAATAAATAAAATGATCTACTACTAACCATTAACAGTTAAGGAGTTCCAATCTAAACTCAAACTTGTCCAACGAGATTTGATATGAGAGAGATTGGGGAAATAAATTCAACATCTACTACATTATCTAATTGTTCAATCAAACTTACTCTAGTTTATTGAACATAATCATACATTAGAGGATGTTAATTGTACATTAGAGAATTTTATCTAAAAATATGTATGTGTTTTAATGGTTGTAAAAATATAACATATTTTGTTTGACGTGACAACTTATGTAGTTGGTTGTTCTTATGCTATATTTCACATAAAAATACTAGCAAATGGTCTTCTTTTACCGTTACAGTAGCAATTTCTAAAATACTTATTTATTGGACACATATTATATGGGCACCCGCAGGTGACCCGCAACCCGTTGGGTCGGGTTTGGATTTGTGTTTCTTCGACCCGTTTAGAATTGCATCTTTTTGACCCACACCTGCGAGACCCAAACCCGCAATGACCCAACCCACCCACCCGTTCTGACAAGTCTACTCAAAATAGCCAACATATCTAATTAACCTCTAATCGAGCTCTTGTGGCGAAATCTGACGTACATGTAGTGTGAGTTGAAAGATAAGGCCCTAAGAGGAAAAAGGTGCAAACACAACCCAGGAAGCCTAGAAAAGTTTCTTTTAATAGATCTTGAATTTATAATTCATTTTTCTCATGTTGGACATGTGTCACAGGTGTGCATGCATTGATAGTTAAATGTCTTACATACGCTCTATTAAAAAATGACCCAGGGGCCGCTTAAGCAGTCGCTTAGGCGTTGACAAGTATTGGTCGTCGAATCCATGTGTTAGGCACCCGTCTGGTGTTTGGGCCATTAAGCGCCCACTTTTGGGGCGCTCAGCCTGCCTTAGCCCCACAACAACGGGTTTAGGCGGCCACTCTAACCCCCCTAAGTAAAAAAAGGCACCTAGAGGCCATGATATTGGATTATTTATACGCATTTCTTTGCTGAATTTATGCTTGTACGGATATTACTCTACTATGCTAGTGGGTGATTAGTTTTATTGATTTCCTTGCTGCCCTCACTGTTTAGTGATTACTGATACATATTACTGATTATTAGAATTACTATTTTGGTGCAATACCAATTACTTGATTAGTATTACTAATTAGTATTAAAGTAAATAATTAATTCATAGTTGGTTATTTACAAGTACTGATTTGCTTGCTGAATTTAGTAATTAGAAATATGATTCATAGTTAGTATTCATAAATGCTTAGTTAAATATCAATTTACTGATATGCTTGCTTATTTTACTTATTAGTACTACTGATTAGTAGTAAAGTGTTTAAAAAATAATTCATAGTTGGTCATTTACAATTATAATTTGCTTGCTGATTTTAGTGATTACAGATATTGATTAGTAGTAAAATATTGATAAACACTTAGTTAGTTACTGAATAGTTTATTAGATATGTATAAAAGTTTCTTAGAAATATATATATTTTTATACAAATATGTAATTTTGTATAAAAATATAAGAATTTAGGCACCCGCTTTTCCAAAAGCACCAGCTTAAGCACCCGTCCAGCGCTTAAGCAGATATAAGGTGTTGTCTGCACGTCTCCTGCTTCCCGCTTTTTCAAATATTGCTTACATATTTAAAACAGTAAGGCATATCTCGTGAATAAAAATCAAGGAAAATAGGGAAGGCGTATAGACCTAACCAAGACAAGGGTAGGCTTTCTCATATTGATACCCATGTTTCAACTTCAGTATCTAAAACATCATTATATTCCATTTCATTGTCAAGTAAGCACTTTTGATCTGTCAAGTGAGAGATTACATGTAGTGATATCATTTAGAGAAACTAATATTTCCATAGAAGACCACAGAAGTTCCAATTGGAGATGTTAAAAGATGAATATATTGAAGCCGTCAAAAACATATTTATTTGATGATTCACCAAAAGAACTTACATCTTGATTACGAATAGAGCAAAAATGGAAGTAGTATGACAATTTAATTGAATCTCGAGAAAGGGTTTCATTTATTAGCTAACCTATAGTACCTAAAAATTGGTCTAGGATGGCTAGCATGTTAATCCCAGTAATTGGATTAAATCATGTTATATGGTAGAGAAGGAAAACATTTTTTTAATCCCAGTAATTGGATTAATACATGTTATATGGTAGAGAAGGAAAACATTTTTTTTAGCAAACCCATAGTCGTGCCACTCATCAACTCACCTAAACAGAGTATAAGAGATGCCATATGGTCATAAAGTTTGTTGGCAAGTCTAGAAGGTAGAGCTGAAAATGGGTAGTGTAGCGTAAATGTTTTGCCTATACCCATATCCTACCCTTAGGCCCCGTTTGGTTTGTAGGAAAGGAATTAGCATGGGATTTTAAAAGAGAAAGCATAGAAAGGTATATGAACAGGATGGAATGTTTGTTTTCTCATCATATGTTAAGATACAACTAAGGATAGGATTAGCAACAAAGACTAAATCAACATTCGTATTTGGCATGACACTTTGATGGTCATTTACCAAGTGATATACAGAGACATTATTGTTGGTTGTTGATTGCCGGTTGACTTTGACAAGGGGACAAACAAGAAGAATGAAGAAAAAAGAAGAGAGGAAAAGGTGGATTGTTACAGGACTACGATCAGATTGCTGACATCTTCACAAAACTTCTTCCATAGACCCGATTTGCTACAATGGTGGACAAGCTGGGCATGCAAGAAATTTACAGTTCAGCTTGAGGGGGAGTGCTAACATATCTGCTTTATATTGTGTCTCGTTAATTTTCTCTTGTTAGTTTTATCCTGTATTCAATCTGTTTGTCCTCTTCTCTCTTGTCCTATCAAAGAGAGGGTATTGTAATTATTTTAATTAGATCAATGCTAACTACTTCCTTTACAACTCCGATGAGGTGTTGATTTGTCATCAAACTAGGATTTCAAGTATTAATTTCAGGACACACAAGTATTGCAGATAATGATTGTGTGAATCAAATGTTCTTGGGAGGGAATAAAAATTAACCTGAGCATGAAACTCCATTTTCTTAACAGCATCAGATGAGACAGGAGGACAATCTTCAAAAAGAAGATCTAAACCCTCCAAGGTGCACTGGCAAAACATGATAATTAGTACACTATAAAGCAAAGCAGTACACAATGCCAACACTGAAATAGATTTTAACATCATACGTATTCTTTAAGCGCAGTAAGAGAAACAGATGATGCTTTAGTTCCATCAAGTTTAGCATCAAAAGCTCGAGATTTATCAGATGTACTTAAATCCAACGAAGCGTCATTCTTGGTTTGCATCTGAACACCAAAGAAATTTGTCTCACCACACCCAATTTCTTTCCCCGGAAGAATTGTATCCATATCTCCACTTGTAGCACTCGATTCTGGCATGGCATTTGAAATGTACTTGTCTGAAAATGTACAATGAACATTTAGAACCACATTTTTCTATTAATATCACTATGACCATGAGCATGAAAGAGCAACCATATAGCTGATGAATGCAACAGAAAAGGAAGAAAAAAACATGTTGAACCTAAAGTTTATAAGAAGGATTACAGAATACATTACTGACAAACCAGTTGCAGTGGGACAATGGTATTGTGTTTACTTAGCATCCAAAAACTTGGTCTTTCTTCGTTTCCCAACTATCTCAATTTTGCAAAAGTTGACTTTTCTATGTTCAGAAAAGCAGAAATCACAGAATCAACGACGAAATTCTTTCATGAAGTTCTAGAGATAGAACATGTAGCATCTTGTTAATCATCATCATGGTACAGGACGTCCGTCGACTCCATGTCAACTTCGACATGTGTAAAAGTGGAAGTTCATGCAAACTTCAAGGAGATTCTGGAGTAGAACTTCCATGCAAAATAAGCTAAAACTAGTGATATTGTGTTAAATTTGGCGTAAAACTCCAATTTTGCGAACAAACATAATCCATTTATGTTGTTCAATACTAGATATCCAAAACTAACACTTTCCCAATATAGGTTTTCTATATCTAAAAAATCACAACAGGAATATGTTAGATCAATAAATTGAGTTTGTTTCCAAAAATATGAATTTGCAACAAGGTGGTGTGATGGGAGAGGTGGAATGGCGTTCAGTCTAGCATTGTGACAGATTCTAGTTGATGTGTATATCTACTACACTTTTGCTAATAAACAGTGTTTTAAAAATCGCACTGAGCGGCCGCTTAATCGCCAATAGGTCCTGTCCGCTTAGAAACCCCCTTAAGTGGCTGTGAAGTGGATTGAAGAAAAGCGGCCGCTTTTTTTCCTGCTTTTTGCTCGCTTTTTTAGAAAAAAAATTGTTGTATGTATGTAACATTAAGTACATTATATGGTCCAGTTAGTATTGACTATAATATATTAAACTTGCATACATTAAATGCTCTATGATATACCTAATTCTAATTTGCATACTTTGGATGTAAGCTGTAATAATAGGGAACTGTTGTAATATATCCAAGTAAATTATATATACCTATTATCTAATTTAGAAATCATACTTTGATTAAATGTACTGTTGTAATGCATGACTAACTGATGACGTGCAAGTGTAACAATATGTTTGTAAGGTATCTATAATCAGTCTATTGTTTACTGTTTATCTATGTAAACATGTGATACAAATTTGTTGTTGTATCATTTATTTACACTTATTATTTTGTAAGTGTAGGGTGCTTTATTGATAAAAAGTACATTGTTTACTATATTATATAGCTATAATCATTGTCTTGTAGTTGTGTTATAAACAATTTGGGTGTTTTATATTGTGTGTACAACATTTAGATATGTATGATAGTTCCAAAAATATAGTATTTATATACAAATGTATGTAATTTTGCATAAAAGTTTATAAGAAATTAAAATCCGCTTTTTAAAAAGTGCCGGCTTAATCGCTCATTTGGCGATTAATCGGCTACAAGGTCCCGTCTGAACGCTCCCGCTTCACGCTTTTTAAAACATTGCTGATAAATCAGGAAAATGGTTGATGTCAAGAGCACTTCCTTGCCAGGTATCTCTAAGCCTTCATATGCATACAACTACAAGTAGTGTTGGATGTGGATTTAGAACTGGCTAGAATGTTATCATCGACAACCAAGGCTTTTAAACCTGACACAGCAAAGCTCCTGGGTCTCGAGTCCCTAGTTCAACAGTCGGGTCGACCCGATTGACATCACATGTTTATCAATCTATCTACCTATCTACACATATGTGTGTGAATATATATATGTGTGTGTATATGTATATATATATATATATATATATATATATATACATATATATGTGTGTGTATATGTATATGTGTGTGTGTGTGTGCGCGCACATACACACATTGATATATATACATATAAATATATATGCATACACACACACATACATAGATACACACACACATATATATAGTAATAATACAAGATTAAATATTTGGAGCAAATACGTACAGACCTAAACAAGAAAATCAATGATTCACATCACACAACAATGATGACATGAATCAGTAAGCAATCTTAAGTATATTAATAGAAGTGCAAAGGTTATTTGTTTTTTTAGAAGGGACACAGGCAGATATGTGGCTGACCCCGGTTCGACGGACCTGTGACCAGGTCACTGGGTACCCATTTCAACCAGTCTGGTCTCCAGTGTTCTTTTTTTCCAAAAAAGGTTTGGAGACTACCCAACCCACCAGGCTTACCGGGTGGTGATTCAATCGGTTGAACTGGTCGGGTCGGGTGTAATAACTCTATCGACAACTACACTGAAATTGCCCACATGGGTCAACAAGTAGGCAAAACATGACCTGGTTTACCAGACTTCAATGTCGACAATCGTAGACATGGACAACATTAAAGTTTATCATCAAATGTCAAGGATGTTTAGTAGCATGATCATCAGGATCAACATGTTTACACTATATAATGAAATTCTTAAGAAACGTACATCCTACTTGTCCAAAATCTTCTTTACCAGAATTGTACCTATCCCATTATTTATGAATTTAGCATTCTATACATTATCCCTTTGAAATGAGCACTTAATCTAAATTTCATTAGTTGACTTCATCAAAGCATATGATTGTTTTTATATGAAACTGATTAAAATATTTAAAAAGGGTAATTGTAAGTTCCAGTTTAGTATGTAATCTGTAACCTATCGAAAAGCCGATTGAAGTACTTTCGAGCTTGCCATTTCTTTCCTCTATCCAAGGTGTTTCCAAATTTATCCTATTAATACATTTCCTGAACAATAATTTGAACAGTTTAATTCTCGTTGGATGTGCACATATTTTTAGTTCCCTTACATATGACAGACTGCATAACATGTATTGAAGAACGAGCCAATGCAAAAAAATCAATATCTATACAGGCGGCAAGGCGACACGGTGTTGAGGTAGAGTGCCTTGCGACTAGTCACGACTAAGTGTCGTGTAGGCGGCTTTTAAAAAGCTATGATATTAGTATATTTAACCTGTAGGTATATATATATTTGATCATTTTCAAAACTTTGTTCCATCGTATGCATTTATTTCACAATTATGTGTATAAGTACATAAACTTATGTTTAACTCAATGACATACATATACATTTTGGTAAAAGAGAATGAAAAATTACATTTGCAAAAAAGTTGGCTTAGCATTGCCAAAACAAGAAGAAGACAAATCCAAATAATATAAGAGATTGAGATTTAGTATATAAATAAAGATTAATCTATTGCTAAGTGTTGGCTATCTTTAATAATATAAACAGAAACTGATTTTAAGGCAACAAGGCATAATATGAAAATCTAGGAAATGCTTATTAATAGAGGTAATTCTAATAAAATGATACTTTGCACATAACAATCACATGAATGAACGTTTTGAAAAATAGGACACAAAAGTAGACCATTATAAATCATTAATATGCAAAAAACTGCACAAAATAACATAAGGCGGCAAATTAGGCGAAACGCAGGGCAAAGTGCACCCCCCCTGGGGCACCTTGCTGCCTAGGCGGCCGCTTAGCGTGCCTAGGCAATAGCCTTAAAAAGTACGGTAATATGGCAAATTTCAAAACAATTTAAGAAATGAGGACTGAATAGGGTAAGTTTTTGTAAATGACAAGCACTCCAATACATCCATAATGCTAATTGTTTTAAAAAAGCGGCCCGGACAGCTGGTTAAGCATCCAAGGCTTCTTGGGTCCTAATTTTGCCTGAATCTCTCGTTCAGACAATGCAATTAAGCGTTTGTGGTCTGGTTTTCGTCACCTAGCCTGATTAATTGTCAGCCTAGCCCATTTAGCTGCCACCTAGCTCAATTAATGGGCAGCTTTTTGAAAAGTGATGCATAATTGTTAATCCAGTGTATATAATATTATACATGTATAATTGAAAAGATATGTATAATCCACACAGTAACACATTACAATATTACATTATACATATTTAGAGTTAATGTTGAATACAACTTTCAATATCATTGTAACAATTACCATATATGGTATGTAATCATATCTATATCATCATCATCTAAGCCTCAATCATGTCTAAACGTATAAATATATTGTTGTAGGTTTATAAGTAAAAATATATACACATATATATAGACACACACACATATATATTAGATATGTGTGTGACTACACATTATGTACTTATTTGTTAAGAATTTAACCATATGCAGTGCATAGTGCAACTAGTATATTGTTATTTACTAATTGTTCTGTCTGAAGCTAAAAATATTATCAATTTTAAATATGCTTTATCATAAAGCGTTCGCAGTTACAATCATGGGGTTTAAGTGGCCTAATGGGGTAAGTCTTTACAATCATCACCAACATTTTAGAAAGCACACAGCGGGCCGGGCGGCAAGCTGACAAAGGTGGACATTTAAAACTTCATGTATTTTCATATGTTTTATAATTCAAAACATATGTAAATATTGGTAAATATGAAATGACAATTATGGCATATATAGTACAAAGTTCAACTACTTGTTTATAATATTTCATTGGAAAAGTAAAATCCGCACACAGCAACGTTCAAATTTTCGTAATTGGCGAAATTTCACTAATTATTTCGATGCCGCCAACAATCGGACATAGAAATGGCCTTACATGTCTGTATGTAGGGAATTTGGCCAGAAAAAAATTAAATTTCGACAATTATTTTGAATTTCAACGAAATTAGGAAAATTTTGATGAAAAAAGGCCCATTTTGTCCGCATTTTGAAGAAATTTCGAGAAACACATCTATTATTTCGAGAAATGGGGTACGATGTCTGCAGATTTTACTAAGTGATTCCTTGGGCTTGTTAGGGGCAATCTAAGTTATGTTTCTACTCTTCCTAGCCTAATTCTAACTCTCTCTCCTATTTCTCTCACTTCTATAAAGATCTACAAAGGAAATATTTAAAAATGTGTCTAGGAGTAATATCTATGACTATGATGGCCCACTAACTTTCATTTTTGAGGTCACAAGATTTATGTTATAGTGCGCAAAATTAGCATCACTATCGAGATTTTTTGTATGTATGCTATTATCAATCAAACCACTAACTACATGGTTGCCTCCTATAGGCTCTCGCTACAAAAGCACACGACCATAGTAACAAAAGTCTCCGAATTTTACGAAAAATCGACGATTTTTCACGATGTTATAGGCTCCCGTATATTCATCACGATTAATACGCCAATCGCCGATTTTTCACGACTTTTCACGATTAATCCCCCTTTTTCGCGATTTATACATTTTTTTACGATTCTTCATGACTTTTCACGATTTTTCTCTTTTACGTCGCTTGCTCTTTTTTTACCAAACCATGTACACAAAATTCCTAATACACACTAAACCTCAAAGCCCCCACTCCTCTGGACAGTTCATGTTATTTTTCAACTATTTTTACTTCTTTTTCTACATTTTTACTCACTAAGATTGTATGTCTTGTGGCTGTAACAGTTACATGCATCATATACGTACGTACATATATACATTTATCTATATATATACACATGCATACATGCATATATATATGTATATACTTATATTGCTGACTTATTCTCGATTATTTCCGAATAGTTGACCGAACTTTGACCGAAATTTATCGATCTTTTCACGACTTTTCTCAATTTTTTCCGAATTCCGATTTTTTCCAACCAGCCGAAAAGTTGCTGAATCCCGAACTTGTTACTATGCACATGACCAAGAACAAAGCTTGAGTTAATCCATTAGTATGCATTTTATCACTTGTAAGCATATGGAGATTAACAGTGAGGCACATCTATGCTTGTATAAAACAAAATAAACATGAGCCAATATGTTGATAGGTATAATCAACAAGGAGGATGACAACCATCACGGTTCAACTAGATGCATAAACCATAGTTGTTTCATGCTTCCTAAATACTCACTCACATACCACTGCAACATTGTTTATGTATTACGTCTTGTCATCCTACCAAGAGGTCCTACCATCCTAGATCATGCTATGTTTCCATAAATTTGTGTCTTTTAAGTCTATATATTGTGCTTGCAAACTATGATGACTTGATTCATTCATTTCTCCATTCAATTGACCTCAAAATCTCCATCGAAATGCCCATCGAAATTGTTCAGCTTCCTTCACTCACACATGAGGAGCCCCACCCCCTCACATATCCAATATGAAATATTATTGCATATTTGAGTAGATCTACACTAGTGGATTGTTCTGGTAAAATTTCAATAAATAATTCGATCATTTGGTCGTCGAAACACCATGAATGCATCTGTCAAAATTTCCATCAAAATTTTCGAAATTTCTGTTTCTGTGGCTACCGAAACGGCGTCGAAATCGGGCATTTTCTTCCTTGGCACACAAGTTATTGGTATTTTGATTCTGAAAGGATATATCCCTCATGATAGTTAACTATTGTTTGATTTGCTTCTCAATAAAGATCTAAGACAAGCGGCGCGAATAGAGTAAGTTATTGCAGAATTACAATCATATCTACACATCTTCAAGAAATCAAACAACATTTATTGATGATGTCTTGGAGATATGGATGGAGTGTACACAGAAAGTCCGTATATAGATACCACATACATATAGTGACCCAAATAGGTAAAATAAAGACCTATCATATCTACCATCAGCAGTGAAACTGAATAGAACTTGTGTTAAGCCTAGTTCCCTTCTTCCATGAGCTGTAAAAACATCCATCCACCGAATAATTGCCATAGGATCCGATGGTGTGAAAATGCATATGTGTGTACATATATAATTATCACATGCATATAGTGACCCAAATAGGTAAAATAAAGTCCTACCTATGTATCTCACACTCTTCATTATCCCCCATTACTCCGCCGTCGAATTCTGTCATGACTCTCCGCATGTGTGAAAGAAGTTGCACGCATAAATGTAGAGTATATTCTTTTCCAGAGCCTCTTTCTCTTTCCATAGCATATTTGTCATTTCTCTTGTATGGGAACTTCCCCTTTAGGGACGAACAGAATGAAGCCTTTATGAACTTAATACATAGGGAATGACTGTTGCAATATTATGTATTGTACTAGAGTTTGTGCCAAAGTAAAAATAATACTTAAATCAGCAATTTATATCACTTCTTAGAGGTATAAAAGCTTACAAGCATTTAAGGTTGAAGAATAAGATTAATAAAGATTTAAGTTAGGACGGAACTAAAGATTTAGTGCATAATTACACGTGATTATCCATGAATTGGGACTTGGTTCGCCTAGTTTTGGGTTTTTTTTTTGAGGGGGGGTTCATGTCGTCAATATCTTTAAATCATTACAAAGTTTAATGGTTGAATCAAGGTAATATCTACAAAATCTAGACAAGTGTGACAAAGGTTCAAGTTGATAGGGAGTTAAATTTGAGAAACCATCACCGAGAAGCTATAACATATAGAAAATCAAAATTAGCTACCCTGAGAGACAAAGATAATGGTTTAAAATTGGAAGAAGGTTGGATTGAATCTAACTTGATTGAAAATAAGTCTTCCATCCTCTAGAGGCTGCCACATTGTAAAAAAAAACAAATTTGTTAAAATAAACATAAAAATGAAGTTACTAGAGACCAAGGAAAATGCCACTTTAAGTGTATTAAATTGGATCAAGATCATGTGTGGTGCGGACTTGCATTTTCTTTAGTTGATGGGGGTTAAAGATGAAAGATCTTTAAGATGAACAATTCAGCCAAACAATATACAAGATTATAAAGGTCATTCAGACACAAGCACTAACTAGATTTTGTTAACTTGTAGCTCAGGCTCTGATTGGTTCTCAGTAAGTGGGATGAAAATAAAAGGAACTGCAGTTCCCAATCAAAATTTTGCGGATTGGTTTACAGTAACGAGGAAACAATTTTCCCAACACGTAACTCTACTTTCGCTTGTATATTATATGTCAAAAATTTTGAATTCCGAACTAAAATTGGGGGGAAACGACTTCCTGTTTCTCTCGCATAACATTAGGGAGACCGAGAGGTAACAAGGCGTCGTCGTCGAAGAAATCATGTCTATACTATTGATGCCTGTGACCAGATAACCTGGCAGCCGATGTTGCACTGTCGAAGTTACCTAGTGCCATGTCTTAGGTCTTTGACATGGAATTCGTCAGCAAGAGTGTCATTGTCCAAGCCAACTCCCGAAATCTCACATGCATATAAATAATTAAATAGAGATTAATATTGATGTTATCATGGATGATACCATACGGAAGTTATGCAACAACTCACAATCAGTTTTGCTCATGTGTTTTTGTTATGTTGCACTTCTTTTGTTCGTTGAAATGCCATATACAATTTGGACATCACGTCAGCAAGGAAGTAGCTCGTATGGCGAATGAACAGACTCCCAATAAAGACACTCATGATCGAATATGCGGTTCTGCGCCTCAGAATGAAAAAGATCCCAACAGGTTGGCCCATAGTGTAAGCTTCAATGTCTCCTCTAATGTATGAGTAGTTGACAAGGGGTGGTGGTTTACCATTTTCCAGGAACTGAACTGGAGTTCCTGGAAAATGAACTCCTTAAAAACTCTACTTACAACGAATCAATCGGAGCCTTGGTGAAACCGACATACTAGTAAAGCATGGACACTTCCCTCCGGTAGTTGTGGTCGTGTTACACAAGTGTCGAGCATGGACACACCATAGACACAACTGGCCACAGCTCCAATGTGTACTTTTTTTAGGCATGGACACATGGACACAGCAAGCACGCATGATGAGCATAACATGCCCAAACCAATTCCCTATATAAAAGAAATACAAACAATATCTCCTCATTTCTCTTCTTTCTCCAACTTACCACCCGTGTGTCTCCTCCCCCTCCTATTTGATGTGGATAATTATCTATTATACATGATCACTGTAAATATAATCCACTGTTCTTACATAGGTTGTTTTAGGATTTTGACATGCAATATATTATAATTACCAATCCATTTACACGTATCTCCATTTACACGTATTTCGTTGATATCAAAAATGTATTCTAAAATAATTACTTCTCAACAGATAATGTTTCAACTCTGAATTTTACTTATTCCTTCTTTTGAGTTTATTTCTTAAAATCCATGTTATGAAGCTTTGAATGGATAGATAATGCTTGTACCAATTTCGTGCTTTATATACATACTAGGCATATCATGTGCATTGCACGAGTCTGAGAATATTAGATTACTTTGAAGACCATAAATATGATATCGCATCACCTTATTTAGCTAACAAAAAAGAGAGATAAAAATTGGAGTTAATAGCAATTATACTAAAAGGTAGGTTGGAAGGGAAAAAAACATATGTCAAAACTTGTTTCAACTAATTCCGTATCAGACATGGTGTTAAAAACAAAGAATATCACTAAAAAGAGAAGCAAGCAATGAGTGTAATAATAATTGCTTCCCGCTTTAGCAATGTTACCACAGATCCTTCCCGGAGCAACCATGTCATCGACCTCATCCAACCTTATCACTACACTATCAACCCTAGTAATAATAAAATAGGCATTATGAGTGTGAAGACCGATTCGAGACAACTCCCACTGCGGTTGTACAAACAACCTTATTAGGATATACACTGCCCAGTTAGTGAGTCAAAAAAGGTTAAAATTACACAAACCCTTCCATGGACCTTTATCATAGTTAAACAAGCCTCAATCAATTATTTAAAATATAAAAGACAAAAAATTACATTCAACATCTGCGACCTTTCATATAGCATTGCTAGAGGAACAAAATATTGCACATATACCTTTCTATACTCTCACATGGCAACTATGTTATTACATTATAAATTATTTTGTGGCTATAACAGAAAAAGATTTGCACAAAATACCCCCATACTCTTTCCTATATAGTATAGATTAGAATACAAGATCTACTTTTTTAATTTTGAAAAAGGAAAAAATTGCAAAAGAAATCCTCAATTGGTTTTCTTAGAACAGATTAGACAAGTGTCAATCTGTTGTTTGAAAAATAAAAGGCAAAAATTACATTCAATCCTTCCTACAGCATTGTCAATGACCAGTTTTCTAATTTTTAAAAATTAAACCTATGCCCTTCTATACTCTCACGCCATTGTCTTATTAGTAACTAAAAATATTTTTTGCATAAAATACCCCCCACTCTTTCCTATATGGTATGGATTAGAATATAAGGACTACTTTGTAAATTTCAAAAAGTATAAGAAAAAATTTGTAGAAAAAATCCTCTGCGGACTTGGTTATATAGTATAGATATGTATATATTGTTGCATATGCGTGTATGAAATGCCCAACATTTGTATGGCCTACATTTATAAAAATGTTGTCATGCATTTGTGTCAATGATGTGTCCCGTGTCCATGTTTGCGCTTCCTAGCAGACATACAACCAATTTTTAGTGGCTACAAGGAGATTAAAAGAGTATGCTAACATCATTTCTTTTCAGAAATAATTCAATGTAAAATAACGAGTTTCCGCCTTTGCAGAAAGGTAAATCCATTTTTAAGAGATTTGTAGTCTCCAATTATATTAGCCACATGCAAAAGCACATGTAAAAGGCTAGTCACGTTGAATATAAAGATCATTAGATTTACACAACCATAGTAAACAGAAACAAACAACCATCAGTTAATGTCAAATCTCATTGTCACATTCAATTAGCCTACTATCAGGCAAGAAACCAAACAAACACATAGAAAGGTTGTATGTGTCCCGTCACAACTCACAATGCAAAGTATATCCCACTACCCAAGGAATGAAGTTTCCACGAAATCAGCAAAATTTTGCTCAAAATTTCGATTTCAACGCCATCTGCTACGAAATCATACAGTTGTACCGCCATGTCGAAATCAACGAATTTTTTGCCCAATTTTGAAATTTTTCCAGGAAACAGTAAAGTTCAGTTATCTCCCACATCAAGCACCCCCCACCTATATCCATATCAAATTTTATTGCATAAAACGATGCATATAGGTGTAGAGATCACGCCTGTAAAATTTCATAAATTAATTCGCTCATTTTGGTGTCAAAACAGGCACGGTCACATCTATCGAAATTTTCGTCAAAATTTCAAAAAAAATACGGTTTGGTGATTAAAGCAAGCAGCCTCCCCATGGCATCTGTAGCATCTTAAAGGTATAGAACATGTACACATCCAATAGTGTTGGACTAAGCACCTGAAGAAGAGATTCCATTCAAAGAGCGCCTAAAAAGAATATGAAAATTTGGAAGAAGGCGGATTCAGATATTGCAAGAGATTGCAGCAAGGTCCCCTCAGTCGTCATGCATTGAAGAGAAAAAAAGCTTGCTTACAAACCAAAGTGACCGCTTGCCACATTTGTGTGTGGGGGTGTGGGTGTGGGTGTGGGTGTGTGTTTGATTGTCGTAGCAATATAGAATCATAAAGCATCAACTTTCTTAGCCAGTAGACAACTGTGACCAGTAAAGAACTCTATAATCGAGAAAATAAGCAAACCATTGCAGCAAAGCTGTAAAGCATTGTACATAAAGACTTACTTGCCAAAGTCCGAAGAGAGTGGTCTGCAGCAAGATTTTGGGCATCTTTCCTAGTCTTGCCAACTGCTTCTCCTATTTTATCTCCATTAAACCAGACCTGCAGAGGTATGGCATGTCACTTTCATGAAATACTAAAGGATTTATAATGAAGCAGAAAAAGTACAAATGTAGGAACCAGATTTCCAGAGGTTGATATGTATGAGTGTTGTATCAAAAACACTGGGTCGAGAGAGAGAGAGAGAGAGAGAGAGGGAGGGAGGGAGAGAGAGGGAGGGAGGGAGAGAGAGACACACAGAGAGAGAGAGCATTCTGAAATCCAAAACAACAAAGATAAATTATAACTGAAGAGTTTCATGCGCAAGCAAAAGAAGTTTCTTTACTCTTCCATTATTCTAATCTCTTCAAAAAAGTCAGATCCGAAATTTTCAAAAATGATTATCAGTCCCTCAGTTAATATTCGAAGTGCATAAGCACTAAGTAAAAGTATAATGTGATTAAGAATAAATGCACAAATTATTTCAGAGAGTTGAATGTAACAGCTTTTTCAAAAGTAACACTTAAATGGGGCACTGAATCACACCACAGCTAAAAGGTCGAAATAATTATGAGTCTTGTATTGTTGCAATAGATACATGTTTATGGTAATTCCCATGACAGCATTCGAAATCATGTGCATCTTTTTCAAGATGACCTGATGTGTAGCATAAATAAGTTTAGATGTGAATCATGAAAACAAGACCAACCATAAACACTTTTTTAATACCATAAACACATAGTATAAAAAAAAGTGTAAACTTGCCACACGCATTAATAGGGAAAGCCTCAATTACAAGTAAAACATCATTTTTATAAAGCATTTGATCAACCAATAACTATATAGAGAAGCAAGCACACTTTTAGTTGACTTGGACAGGATTCTGGATACACGAGTCGAACATGATTCAAGTTTTGGCCTACTTATACTTTGGCAGCTTAGATGAAGAGGAAGAGCTGAGCTGACATCAAAAGACTGCAAGGTGTGTAGATCAGTTATTTTAATAAGTGATTGAGCATCTTTATTTCGAACCAGAAGTAGCTATATTAAAGCCCCCGGTAGATCATCTTTGAGAAAGAACGAACACAGATGAAAAGAGGAAGCTTAAAAAAATTATAAATATCATCATAACTGGGAAAAGAATTTATAATTCAAGTCTACATAAAAATTTAAGGCACCTGAACAGAGAACTGGAGTTCAACGGTATCAGCCAATGCGGTTCGAAATTGCACCTGCAATTAATAAACCATAAAAAAATCCCTTCACACATAAGTGTCACAATTCATACATATAATAGACCATAAGTATTCCAGCCGAACAAAGTCCTTAGCGTATAAAGTGTACACCTTAGCTCCACATTTTGAAGCAATTCCCTCTAATACACTTGTAGGAGTTTCTGGATTTTCAGAATGTAGAGCACTACCAGAACGTCTAGACTCCGTTTGAGCATTTATTGCATCTCTTGTATTGGATGAGGGATAGGCTATGGGCATCTCATCAGCTGAAAGCAAAATCTCAAGATTAATTTCAAACAAGACATAACTGCGTAACCTACCAAGACAAACAATTTTTGTAAGTTACGGGCATGGCAGAGGGTCATTTTTGTCCAAAATTCAGTGTTATTAATATCCGGTTAGACCGTGAACCTGGCACCCCTGCCTCGGTTATTGTATAAACCTTGTCATGCCGGTCCAACCAGTCAGATGGCCGGTTCAATTGGTCAGAACTGACCGGTTTGCAACGGTTTGATTAATAATGAGCAGGTGACTATAATTTTCACCCCACCTCCCAACATGCGACACATTGAGCATTGACAAACAAAAAACCCACACCGCTGATTTTCGCAACCCCAACTCTCACAAAAGCTACCGCTCCACCTGATATAAAGGGGTCTAATTATGTTTAGGATTGTGTTCATTGACTTTGGATTTTGAACCATCATTTTGTATGAACATTAGTATTTTGTGATTTATGATGTTATGACTTTCTTGGTTCTACAGATTCTACTTATACCTTCATCATAGTTAAACTAGATAATATTTTGCCTATATTGTCTGTTTTTTCGCATATAATATTATTTTTTGAGCATTGTTGATGTCGCCAGTTGAGACCGGCCTGGTCCTGAGAACATTGCCAAAATTGAAGAAATGGTGGAAAAAGAAATGTTGGGTGTGCCCATCTAGTACCTGAATGTATGGTGTCTAAGCTGAGTACTTCTATGACACTAGATCTTACCTTTCTGGTTCAGCCAATTAGGAATACAGTTCATTTCAAACCGAACCAAGACAAGGGAAGTTTTCCAATCATTGACTCGCATTCATTGCACTATTTTTCAGTCTTGCTCAACAGCATACTTGCTAAGATGGCAAGATGCAATGGCTAAGCAATTACAGGAAAAGGTACTCTGGGCTATTTTCCCTCTTATATACGTACATCTTATTATCAAGTCAAAGATTGCCCCCTTTATATGGATACACAGATATATACATGTAGCTCAAGGTTATTAATAATGGATAATAGATATATACATATAGAAATTTTTAAGTGCTTAATCCCAAAATTAGACGACAAAGATGTCTAATGAAACCAAAGTATATCGATTTGAATATTTAACATACCCACCACAACATCATCAATTCATGAAAGTCTATCAACTTTTGTGTCATCACTGCATCCCATTATCCTCAAGGACGTAGCTCTGTGCCACCAGGATATGATGGTGTACCAATTTCTAACTGTGATTCCTTTTTGGATAAAGGAAATAAAATGTTATACAGTTGTGCAATCAAAGGGGGAACGGATCATCTCAACATGTTGTCAACTTGTCGTACCGGGTTTCGGCTTGGTTCACCATTACTACAACAATCATAGTGATGTTCCTCAACATCTTCTCAATGGGCTCAGTCTTCATGTCACTAGAGCACTACCGGAGTCAAGTTAGCTTATTGTGGTGATTGTAGCTGTTGCAGCACCGAACTCAACCAGAAAGTGGACATCGGTTCTCATGGTAGTATATGCCAATTTAGATAACGAATATACACATATCAATTTACTAAATGCTTAATCCCACAAATAAACACCAAATATGCATATCCCTTTCTGAGGTTCCCACCACAACACCATGAATACATGAAAGTACAACCACCTTTCACCATTGCATTCCATTCTCCTCAAAGACGAAGCTCTTTGCACGGATTTATAATAAGGGAATATAATCTTCTGCAGCTGTTTAACAAAAAAGGGGAACAGACCATCTTATCACTGTCCCCACACAGGTTTTTCACTAGGTTCACTTCAAAGACAACAATCACGGCGATGCTCCCCAACATCATCTTCATGGGCTCGCTCCAAAAGTCACTAAAGAGTCAGGATAGCTTGTTGTGGTAATTATAGCTGTTGCGGCATCATCCTTGGAGACCATGGTCATGAAGGGCCCAGGGAACTCGACTACAAAGTAGCAATGGGTTCCCACGGTAGTATACACCAATATATAGGCAGTCGGTGCAAAGGAGTATCTTGATACACAGCCGAAGCAATCAACAAAAGAAGATAAATCTGCAGACACTTTCCTCCTAGAGTGCATAAAGGAGTGGTTCAAGCCTCACACAACATGCCTGGTGGCTGTATAGAAGGAAAACTTCAAGAAATGAATAACTAGGAAACACGAAGTAGGGGGGAAATTCAACAAATTTAATGTTGAGAGTTAGCAGCAGAGTCAAACTTCCAATATCTCAACTTCGTGTAAACTTTGTGAAGAAGTTTGAATCTTGTCTACGAAGTTGACCCAAAAAAACAAGGTTTAGTCACCACTTCTCTGAATTCTGAAGTTATAGGCGAAGCCATCAAAGTCGATGAAAGCATGGCAAAGTTTGTACCTAAGCCTGCTGTCATAAAGAAAACCCTAATCACTCTCATTTACTTGGCATGTCACTTGTGATGTTGTCCGTGCTTTGCCTATATGGTTCACAGATTTGTTCATGTAAAATTGGCTTAACATTTGTGTTTTTGTAAAATGGTATTGCTTTTTCTGTATTTTAAGTTTAGAAAGTATTAACTTTAAATATTCATAGCAATTGTTTTTTTAATCATGTGGGTCAGGAGACAAAATGCAAGGGGATTGGATAGTCATGTGTTTATGATTTATGTTGTAATTTCACTATCGAATAAAACCTGCATTTCACCGTAATTAAAAAAATTCATTGAGTTTCACGGTTTTCTTAAAGAAAACATTGAAGTTCATCAAAATTATGCTTCAAAACTTCCTCAAAAAATTTGACAAACTTCTATGCCTGGAGAAGTCAAAATGAAGTTAACTCTCGTAGTTGTTCTATGCTAAAAACAATCCAAAGGATATATGGAATAACACCATACTTCATGGTACATTGAACTTCCATTATACACAAAAAATCGATCTCTAGCACAACTGAACTAAAAAACATTGAAGGCTATACTTTCTAGTTTTACACAAAGTAGAAGCCGTATCCAACCACAAGATCTGAATTTTCACCTAGTCGAAAACCTCATAAAAACTAGGGCAATTTCACTGTTAAAAAACCGGGATTTGTTCTCTGATAAATCCTGTATGAATTGTGTGGAGCATTTCCCCTTTCATAACAAAACAATGTGGAAACTGGAATCACACAAACTTCATAGTCAATAGAAGAACAATCATAGAAGTATACGTCTATGGCACAAATAAGCTAGAAACAGTTCAAGGCTGTATGGAATCACACAACTTGATCAATGAAATTTCTTCACACAAATATATACATGTATTATAATACAACTAAACTAGACGAAATTCAAGCTATACTTTCCAGTTTTACACTAAATAAAAGTGGTCCAATATAAGATCTCAATCTTCACATTGTCAAAAGCCTGTAAAATACAATCTAAAAGGTTGCCATAAGGAAAATAGAGTATCTCTAACAGTGTCAATATATTTAACATCTTGACATGCAAACTAAAAGGTTCTGCATTGGGTAAACTAAGTTTACAGACCATTTCATTAATGACAGTCAAGAAGTTACACTAGAATGAAATAATTCAATAACACATCATTGAGAAGCGAATTGAATTGTAGAGATCCTCAGTTAGAATTTATTATAGCTTACTATCAAAACATGTATCCACATATATAAGGAAATGTGTACCATGGTAAAGTTAAACTAGGCCGCCCATCAACTATTAAGTTCTGCTGCACCCACTACAACAATATTTGGGAGCCGCCCACAATGTATTTTGGGCAGCACGATGGTTGATACAGCCACGCTTGTCATATTGGGCAGTACAGGGTGAGCTCACACATGAATTATGCAGCTACATATAGCACAGCATGTGTGTGTATTTAATTGTGCATACCTCGATAAGGTTCATAGGTTGCAGTAGATTGGTTTCCTCGTAGCCGATCATATCCACGATATGCCTACATGAGAACAATTCTAATGAGAAATAACAGACTCCTAAAGGATGCATAATGAAAGAGAAAAGTGTTCACCTTCTTAGAATACCGCTGCTTTTCGTGGAAACCTCTATCAGGGTAGCTAGACTTTTCCATGCCTTGGAAGTAAGGTTGTCGCTTCTTATCAAAACGCAAGGGTTCTAAATCCATGCGGAAATCCTTGGGAACTGTGTCAATTTCTCTGGGGCTCATTTCTCTATCTATATGGAGCCAACTTCCTGATGATTGAACAGGAGGAACCGGTGCTGGCAAAGGTCTGACAGGAAAAGGAGGATCAGCAGGTGCGTGATCTCTCGTATCCTGTCCATGTTGTGCAATCAGAAGTCTTCTCCTAGTGTCTGGGTCTAATTCAGATTCCGGGACCTCACCCTCCTCCCTAGCAGAACTTTGTATGCTAGAATCTGGAAGCCCAGGTTGAACCAATTGTTTCGCTGGTGCAACCAGTGGAGGGTACTGGGAATTATGTAGTGGCAAAATCTCCAAAGGAGCTGTTACTGAAACCATGCTTGATGAAGTGGATAAAACATGTGGAGGGCAAAAAAGCAGCCTCGGATCTAAATTACCGACCATCGGAGGGACTGCTGGGGCACCATTCGCATCCTGTATCATGTAGAACACGCAGAAAGTCAAGCAATTATCATCTCTATAAGCACATGTGGCGCAGATGAAGATGTCCAAATGAAGAAAATTGGATTGCTCTCCTCCAACACTTCTGATAGAATTTAAGTAGAATGAGCTACCGACCTTCAATCTCCTCTCAACCTCAGCGTCAGCCATGCCATCAAAAAATATCTGGTCTTTATTGCCATTTGGAAAGGAAGGATCGTCCTAGTTTCAGATCAGAAATGTCAAGGTTGCATATCTAAATAAATATGAAAAAAAAACTTGGAAAACATCAAATATAAAATAGCTAGACATAAATAATGCCATCTAGTATCCACCTCAGAAAGTAGATAATTTCCTGCATCGGGAGCGGAAGGAATGATTGATATATCATCTTCATAGAAGGTGTCAGAGAATCTTGGCAACATAGCCTCATCAAAATCTCTGTAAAAACCAAATAGCTATAAGATTATGCGTGCATTTATAGTGACACTGGGAAATAGTTTACAATGTTTATAAGTCTTACTTGAAAAAACTTCCCCTCACATTGCAGGCAACATTTCTTGCAACACATAGAACTGGAACAGCACTATTTGTCTGAGAGAGTCAGAGGGATCTGTGTGTTAGCTGATAAAATAATGACAACAATCTATTATAATATTATGCTGCCATCCTAAGATACAGATATACCTCAGCTTGTGGAGCATAATAAGGTGCAAATGCAGGGACAACATGAACTCGAGGTTGATCTTTCTCATCCCACACTTTTAATCGATCATCAATCACTAGGGCCATCTTCGGATGGCATACACCACCTTGAAAGACATTGAGCAAAGACTTCCTCATGCCTAAAATACATTACAAAGAAAAATCATTAAATTCTAGACATTAGTCATATCATGTGTGCGTATGTGAATAGAGCATTGAGAAAAAGAAACAGAAGATGAGATACATAGGAGAGAATGCGGCAGCAACATAGGGAAACCACCATAATAAATTTATGAAGTGGCTATCTGGTACTACCATGTTTAACTGCTAGTGTTTTGAGGACTTGTACAAAAGGATAAGATGGGTCCAGCAAGTAAATAGTAGTAATAGAAGGTAACAATGGTAGAAACCCATTAAAGTGAAATTTAGAAATTGGTAACCCAACTGACATGAAAAAAACTAACCACGAATCTGGGATACTAGGGAACGAGAAATACAATAACTCACCAGACTTCACACAGACAATTCTTTCAAGCAGTTGATTGCTATTGATCAAATTTAAGTCAGGATCAAGAAGCCTCCACATCTCAAGTGCGTAATCCCTCTCTGCCATGGTACATACATAAACCTCAAACCGTTTGCGACCTTTTGCAGTTAGATAACTCCTGAAATCCTCCCATGCAGGTCTTAATCGCACAAGAACACTAGTATCACGGATCTGAAAAGATGTGACTTTAGATGCTTGCAGAAGTGAATTTATGCTCAACAAGAAAAGTAAGGGCCAGGAAGCAGTTTCCACAGATCAAAGCTAAAATATGTAATCTAGATTGAAAAATATAACGCGTTACTCGGCAGGAGCGTGGATGCATAGCACGTGAAAAAAGGAAGCGGTTGTTTATATAATTGCTGGTACGTACGGCAAGCATATTGAATAGTATTACCAGAAAAAGAAAAACAGACTAGATATTTTACATGAGTAAACAACGAAGACAATTGTGGCCATGGTTGGTTCTTAAGGTGCAGTTTTGGTGCAGTGACACTTTGAAAGCTTAAATTTTGCAACTACAAGTCTTCAGTTGTCGATCTGTAAGGGAAAGATGCTCTGAAAGTAATATAATACCTATATGCTAATGTTTCTATAGGCCCAAATGCACAGGAATTAAGAGCAAATTGCTGAGGATGGGAAGGATGAGTCTGTAAGCAAACAGGTTGACAGAGCCTGGCAGATCTACATCTTTTCTAGAAAATTTCTTGTTCATCAAAATCTTGGTATGTGGTGAAAAAATTGATAGTGATAGGTACGGTGATGGGGATGGGGACAGTGATGGTGATGGAGAAATTGTTAAAATGTATTGTTTGGTAGCATGTGTATGGTGATAGTGATAGGGATGGGGAGAAATTTAAAAATATTATTTGTTACATGGTTATAGTGACGGGGAGGGGGAAAATATTTATAAAAAACACCCTTCACAAGTTAAAATCATATTTATTAGAACTTTTTTTGCATGTCTAAATAAGTAGTGGAGTCTTGAAAGAAACTTGTTTCACCATGATTCACCATGCTTTTTTATGAGGACAAGAACAGACCAAAATTCACCACGGATTCACCACGATTCCCTATCACCATGGCAAACAAACAACATTTTTTGTTTCACCATCATTCCCCTCCCCATGATTCATCATGTAACAAATGCAGCCTAAAGGGTGCAAAATATCAGTTTTATAATATTCAAACTATAAGGGGAAAACAAACAGAAACAGTAACCAATTTTTCCCAAGAAAAACAACCTTGAAGATAACAAACAATATAGAGAAAACTATTACGAGAGCAACGTGCAATTGACATTGAAAAACTGGAAATCATACAGTTTGAAAACCAATAACTGAACCGAAACAGCTGGAAACTATATCCTTTTTGGCAGCTTTTTCAAAACCATAACAAGCACTTACAGACAGAGAGGTAATAGCTTACATACACCCTTAATAAAGCAACAAGGCTTAAAATTATAGAACAAAAACTCTTCTGAAACCGTTGAACTATTCCTATCGTATTGTAACTTAAGTTAATATTAATATTTTTGAGAGAAGATATAGTTTATGAAACTTACCCCAGGATTTATACGAGTCAATATAATGTTTCTTTCAGGCAATCTTATGACAGGGCGTATCATAGACTGCTGGATTTCAGACATAGGAGGAACAAGTTCTGATTGAACTCTAAAAATTTTCCCATTATCCACAACTTGATCAGTTTCAGCATACTGCTTCAGGACAGATTTGTCATCCTGATACCGCTTAACCTCTGCCAACATGCCAGCAACACGTTGCTGGTCCATCTCAGTGTTTATTTTCCTTTGCAGTGCATCAATACGGTCTTCAAATGAGCGCAAGGTATTAGCAACAATAAGTGTTTCATCAAGATCAAATACAATACCAAGACATCTTAAATTCAGCATGACAAGGCAGGAAACGTATAATCCTGGTGGGACAGTAAAACCCCAGAAACAAGCATGCTTCTCAAACTTTCTAGTAAGCAGTGCAACCAGATGAAGTTCTACATCCCCGAGGGAAACAACTGCAGTCTGCAAAAAAATGTCATATTAGCTGAAAATCCATTAAGCATGACAGCATAATAAAAAATCAGGAGACATTAAATTCAAT